>VZSG01001362.1:15135-33222 GCA_013398315.1 Nothoprocta pentlandii
AAAAATTTTAAAAAGAGGGGGGAAAAATTTTAAAAAGAGGGGGGAAAAATTTTAAAAAGAGGGGGGAAAAATTTTAAAAAGAGGGGGGAAAAATTAAACTAAACTAAACTAAAATAAAAAAATAAAAAAATATTGTGGATCATTTTGCTTTCCATCGCCACGGCAGGAACTAGAGCATTCGTGCTGCTGCAGGGAGGATTGCAGAGAGCACGCTGAGAACATACTCACATCTTTCTCGTTCGTGTACGGGCTGAGAGAGCTTCCAAATATCATGAATTTTGCTGAGTCCAAAGCGGGCAAGTCCCTAAAACAAAGAACAACTTAACATGCATCTCAGTTCATAAACAGCCTCACGAGGTCCAGTGGCTGCTGGTGTCATCTGGGAGCAAATAAAGGGAGTTTGCTGGAGACGCAAAGGGAAAACACTTTCCTAAACCAGCTGGGAATAGGGAAAGGAGTATCTGGCAAGGCAGTGATCTCTGGATTCATGGAAGAGAAGATGGGCAGTGAGAAGAGCACAGGCTGCTCTCTCAGCAGCAGCAACAGCAGACTCCAAGGACCTTCAACATTTGGTTTTTTTTTTTTTTGCTAACAAGGTCATTTGGTCATTTTGGTTTCAAGCAGCTGCACTCCGGTGCATTGCAAGGAAATGAAGAATTCCATCGGTCAATGTCTCCAAAACATCTTGCAGGACAGGCAGCTCCAGACCCATTCGACTCCCAAAATGTCCTGCTTTCTGTTCCCAGGAAAATGTGGGCCACTGTAGTGGGAAGAAACATGCTAACCAGCTGTAAATGCTTTGGGTTCAATAGACACCGCAACAAAGTGCTTTGTTTTGGCAATATTTCTTTTAGGAAGGAAAAGAAAAATGAGGGAGTGAAGCAAAATAGTTTTTTTTTCTCCATGTTTCCAAATTGAGTTTTTTTTTCTCAAAAGAGATGACAGTTTGTGTTTACAGTTCTCATTCCAAATTGCAAAGATGGGCCTGAATTTCCTCCCGAATAAGGAGTTCAAGCAGTCACTTTGTTCTGATGGGCAGAACTGACGCAGCTTCCCAGGCAAAAAAAAAAAACAAGAACAAAGATTTAGAACTTAAAATATTAACCTAAAACTCAAAAGATTGGGCTCTTCCCCAAGCATGTGCTGCCCTAGGACAGTCACTCACTGTGTGCACTTCTGCATCTCTCATTGCAAACCAAGAACACCTTCAAATCCCAGGTACCCCTTTCCTGGAGTTTTAAGACTACAGATCCTCCTGAGGTTTTGGAAATGTGGGAAGCTTTATGAAAGCATCCCCACAATTTAAGCACATGGATGTCTGCACTTATGCACATGCTTTTCTGAAAAAAAAAGTCCCCAATCCTCTCACCAGCAGAGAGGGGAGAGTGTTTACACCCAGCTTGCAATTACAGCTGATTTTTGTTCTCCTAATGTGGGAGCACTGAATCCTTCTGGTAGCAAAAGGCAAGTGCTGCCCAGGCTGGGCACTTGAGATGGGGACACGAGTGACACATCAACTTACCCCGATCACATGTATGTTTATGGGTCTCTCTCTCCCAGTAAGTCTCACAGCATCCTCAAATACAGTGAAATTGCTTCGTGATAAGATTGCTATCTTCCCTTCCACGCTGCCTCTCACATCACCTGAGCACAGAAATTTATTTCCAGTTAGTCAGTGCAGCAAGAAGACAGCTATGGGAAAACCAAAGATGCTCAGAAAGCAGGATTTACCCCAAACCACTGCATATTATGCAGTAGCTCTTGGGCTCCTAGTGCCTGAGCAGAGCTGAAGGTGCTAAGTGGTGTCCAGAGCCAACCTACCTTCCTGGTTTCCTCCCACCAGCGTCTTATTCCGGATCCTTTTGCAGACATCCAGGATGGTTGCTCCCACATAAGCTATTTCAGGACCAAATCTGAAGCTCTGTGTGGAAAAGAGAAGGAAAGGAAAGCAAGACAACAGGAGGAACTTGTTATAATTTGCCAAAGTTCTACCATACTGAAATTGTACAATTCACACCAACCCTCCTGATGGTCTTTCTCTTAGCAAAAGCACCCAAATCCCCAGAATCTATTCTCAGAATCCTTGGTCACGTTTGCACCCAAGGCCACGGGAGCTGCGCTGGGAGATGGACTGTCACATATGGCAAAACAGAGCGTCAGGGCAGGGCTGGAGTTGATCCCTGGGCTTCCCTATCCCAGAGATCCGGTGCCAACAGTGTGAGTGTCTCAAGGTGAAAGCCCCAAGTGCATTTGTGGTGTTTTATTGAAAAGATCTACTGGAGGAAGAGGAGGGAGGCTCCTGTTTTCCAAAAATGTGCTCAGAAGTTCGCAAGCAAAGTGGTATCAAGCAGGTCCCAAGCCCATCATGAGATGTGCTACCAAAAATAAAGACGGTCCCCATCCCTACAGGCCTGTCCTGGGCCAGGCTGGCAGGAAAAGGCATTTGGGATGGGTGGGATTCCTGGTAGTAGTTTCCTGGTAGTAGTTCTGCTTAGGGCCTTAGTGCCGTTAGGACCTAAACAAACTTCCACTTTTGGCTTAAGCTGATTAGTCCTGCAGGCATTCCTGAAAAACTGTCCCTGCCCTTATGCTATCTGTGATTAAACACATTAATTACATCACTGTGAGGCCAACGAGGCCAAAAAAAACCACCTAATCGGGGTGAGTTTTCAGCTGCAACAACAGCCAGTTTGATAATCAACCTGGGAATACAACTAGCACTGGTTCTGAGAGGGGAACAGCAGCTGTCCTTGAGGGCAACCTTAGACCAGAGTGGCTCCTGAAACCGTGCCTTCAGCAAACACTGCACGAGAGGTCACAGTCTAAAGGCTGCTGGAGACAAAGCTGGTGAGGCCACGGTTTGCCCAGAGCCAGGGGGCAAGGTCAATGCCACCCATAGAGCCAGCAGAGGTGTCCTCTTTAATCCATGCAGTTTTATTTCAAGGTTTGGCATTTTTCCTGGATGGAAAGGATTCATCTCCTCGAGCCACATGGGGAAAGTTCCTCCAGGTGCCTCCTTGTCTTACCTGGGTGAGATAGTAGACGTGGGTGTGAGGCACCGTGTAGAGGGTATTGACAGCCCCTCGGAAGGTGTAGATCTGCTGGTGAGGGTCTCCGACGAGGATCACGCCGCACGACTGCGACAGCACGACATCCACGATGGCTGTGGGGAAAGGGGAGAGCGTCACAGGGCAGCCCGCTCGGAAAGCAGGAACAAACTGCACAGCAAGAAGCTCATAAGCAGGTGCCCAGAGCTGCCCATCGAGCAAGAGAGAACGTGATGAAGAAGGCAGCAGGAGCCCAAGGCAAGGCACACAACGACACACCGTGTTGAGGCAGCAAGATGCTTTTGTGGAGAAAGAATTGAGCCCAGATGAGCTCAGATCCCAGATTTAAAGCAGAGCTCTTGTACAATGACTTATGACACTGAAGACAGTGCTGTCACAGCTGCAGGAGGAAGCAAGTAGGGGAGGAGAAGCAAGTGCAGAGGTGATGAGCTCCATGCACACGTTCCCGTTGTCTCAGCCTGCCAATACTTCTGGACACATTAGCACTGCGGAGCATCTTCATTCCACAGGCCTGAGCCCAGCACAAACCCACCACCCATTCCCAGGGGCCTGGAGGCGCCACCCAAGCACGTGCTGACCCAGCCCACTTCCCTGCAGGCCCTCCCATCCACTGGGATCAGCTCGGCCGACCATCCCTCGCTCCGGCAGGGCTGCCAGCTCCACAGGCCCCATTAGTATGAGCAGCAGATGGGCCAAGGAAGCAGCTGAACTGATTTAACAGCTGTTGAAAACACTGTGCTGTTTTCAGCCCTCCTTCCTCTGTTTTCAAGTGCAGTTTGGACACAGTTTTGTCCCCCTTGCACAGCTCTGACACGTATCCCATCCCCTTGCAACAGCCAAGGGGTCTGTAGGGCACATCTGGATGGGCCAAGCTGCAGAATGAGGCTGCCCTCAGCGGCTGCTGCCCCTCAGCTGAGGCACACGCTGCTGCTCATCCCGCCTGCTGCTGTGCAAACGGCCTTAGGGAATTTGCAAGGATCCAGGACCAAGAGCAGTCACCCACAGAATCCCAGGATGGTTGAGGATGGATGGAACCTCTAGGGCTCCCCCAGCGCAGCCCCTGCTCCAGCAGGGACACCCAGAGCACGGGGCACCCGGGCGCATCCCGGCGCGGTGGCAGATCTGCAGAGCAGGAGCCTCCGCAGCCTCCCTGGGCAGCCTGGGCCAGGGCTCGGGCACCCTCACCCCAAACAAGTTCTTCCTCACGGCCACAGGGAGCTGCCTGCGCTGCAACTTGTCCCCACGGCCCCTTGTCCTGCCACTGGCCACCACTGAGAAGAGCTTGGCCCCTTCCTCCCTAGATTCCCCCTTCATACACTTATACATTTTAAGCAGATGCCCTCAGCAGATCCCCTTCTCTTGAGAAGGGAAGGCTCTTCTCACCACTCGTGATGTTACCCCTGAGAAGCAGGAATCTCTTTATTTAATGCTTCTCACACATTCCCGGGTACGTGAGCATCCTCCTTTTAAAGTGTTCGGGAAGGACACGGCTCTGCCTCCTGCCACCGCTCACCTGGAGTGCAGTCCTGTGCTTCGTCCACAAAAATGGCATCGTATCCTGTGAGCTGAGGCTTGCTGAGCTGCCAAAGTTTCAAATATCCTAAGAGAGAAAACAGGGCCCATCAGCCAGGGCGTCAAAGTTTTCTGGTCATGCAACATCATGACCTTAAAAAGTAATCTCTTCTTAAGGTAAATGAATGAATGAATGAATGAATGAATGAATGAATGAATGAATGAATAAATAAATAAATAAAGCAGTTTCTAGCCCTATTCCTTGCTTGGAAGCTCCATGACATTTAGAAAGGTTGCACATTTGCTTCCACATATTGTAAACAAACTAAACAACCCCTCCTGTCTTGATGTCTGCTTGGAACTCCCTGATGAGCCAGGGTAAGGTGCATGAAAAAGCTGCATCTGGTTTGATCTATTATTTCCCTTTACCTGGAAGCTATTTGACATCTGCAGGCTCTTACCATCATATGTTATCTTGTAATTCTTCTCTGCGTCTCCATCCAGCTTCTTCATATGGTACCATATCTCCTTTGCTTCTTGAACGTTGATCTAGAAAGCAAACCCAGAAGAGCCTGGATAGATTGCTTTGAAAAACAGCCTACGCAGAGCAGATCCTGAAGTCCCAGCGTAGCTGATACAGAGCTGGCAATAAGCCTGCAGAGTTTAAATGTCATATCCCTCCTTTAGCTGCCTTCCCAAATTCCCTCCTTCCTTCCAAACAACTCCCTGATTGCTCTCGGATTTTTTCACACTGGTTTAAAGGTAGTCTGTCTAATTCTCTGAACATTTTCTCCTCATGTTTCTCTTCTGTGTCATTACTGGGTAGCTTTTCCCCACATTTAACAGTCTTTTTCAAGTGCAGCCTCCTGAAAGACCATTTCTTTGTTCCAGCTAATAGAAGAGTCTCCTGACCTTGGGCTTATTTTGGCTTCTCTGGTAAGCTTGCCAGGTGCAAAGGTACCTAACACCTTAAGAATATAATTTATTCCCCGCCAGATATAACAGCTGCCAAGTAAATTCCTGACAGCTGGAGTGGATCGGATGAGCTGTGATCACTGCTGAGCAAAAAGGCTAATTTTCTCCACAGTTCCAGCCTGCATTGCTCGCAATGTCAGTGTTGTCCTCTAAGAGCTGCTAAGAGGTTTGTGCTCCAGCTCCTCCGCATATCAGGGCTACTAAAAAAGGCTCCTGTTTTTACACATGGTATCATTTCAGGCACTGATAAAAACACCCACAATCTCTTCCTTCTTTTCATTACAGGCAAGAAATATGTGCGTGGGGTTGAGCTTGTTCTAGCCTCCTCTTACAACTCAGTTACACAAGCAGCAGCAGTAATCAAATCCCAGTTCCTTTGGATTTTGTCGCAGGAGGGAAAATGTTTTTTGAGGGTTATGTCTTTTTGCTGAAGCAAAAATACCCGTGATCCGTAAGAAATGTGGTGAATACAGCCCCTGTTTGAAACCTTCTAGCTCAAGTCTTGCTTCATCAGGGATACTCACTCTCTTTTCTTCCGGGGTGACGAGTTTTCTTATGCCATGGGTATTTTTGAACCAAATAGGAACGTGCTCTTCAGAGATCTCTTCATCTGAAGAGGCAAAAAAGTTTTCAAGTGTCTCTTTGACTGTTTTCCCTCTTATGTACCGAGATTGTCTCTCGCGGTGCTGGATAAGGAAACTTACTGAGAAAGCTGACAAACTGGAGAAGTTTAGCTTGCCTTTTTCTTTATAGCTGTATCAGAGATGACAAAAAAAAATAATAAGGAAGTTGATATATATATATATGAAAAGCCTGCCAGAACAGCAAGCTCATTTTTGCTTTTATTGCTTACTAATGTCCACAGAAGTGCTATTTTATACACCCTCACTAATGCCCACAGAATTTTGACCTTGTAAAGAGACAATTCAAAATCCTCAACATATTTATCCTTCTTGCATTCCTGGGGGAAGCAACAGGTTTTATCACTGGCTCATCCTAGCTGAGAGAATGCAGAAACTGAAAATTGTGGTTTGGCTTAAAGCAGGTGGAAGAAATTGTTTTTCTTGGCATTTCTGCTCCCTCAAGCCCTGGAAGCTTAGTTCAAAACCCAGACCCTCTTTTCCTTCCATGCCTTTTCCATGCCTTTTCCATGCCTTTTCCTTCCATGCCTTTCCATGCTCCAACGAAGGATTTGAAGACCCCACTCACCGTTTGCCAACGCTTTCATATGCTAGTGAATGAAAAGTCTTGCAGGTAACGTTTCGGGGAAAGACACGTTTCCCTCTCTCTGCCACAGCTTTGTTAAAAGTCACATAAAGGAAGTGGAGCTCAGCAAACTTCTCTGCGTACTTGATCAAAGTCGAGGTCTTTCCCGTACCTGAAAAGCAAAAGCAAATGAATAAAAAGCAGTTGGAGTCAGGAAAAGATGAACCTGCACCTCTCTTACCAGCCTCGCCTTCAGTCATACAGGCTGTATCAACCAAACCTCCCTGCAGGACACGTTTACTTGCCAAAATCCTAACAGATTTAAGGGAACCAGGGCTCCCTTCTCCAAGCTGATGTTATCTCCTGCCTGACACATGTATTTGTGTTTACTCATTAGTTTTATCCTTTATTAGAGTTCTTACCCATTTGCCCAGTAAAGATATTGGGCTCACTGGAAGTCTTCTTCTCATGTCTCCCTTTAAAAAAGTGACACCCCCTTTCCACCTTCCCAACTTTTAAAGTCATGACAGTTTTAAACAAGTCAGTTGCTGGTTCAGCTGCTTCCCACTTGGGGTCTCTTACACCTCTGGAGTGATGCAGTCCAGGTCAGGAAATGAATAATACCAAAGCATATTCCATCCCTAACCTTTCCCACATAAATCTGAGGCAGATCCTCCGGTGGAGCCCTATAGAGAAGGATCCTTGAGGAACACAGATACAGAAACATAGTTTTTCTGCTACAGCCTCATTCACTCTAAGACATAATTTATATTGCAATTAGGTACCAATCCAGCAGACGTTTTGGCAAACAACCTCCTGCAGATGGTTGAAGTTTGATGTTTGCTTTTATGCTTTTTACCAACAGCTTCTCAAACTCTTTCCTTTTTTTCTGCCTTGCCTTATTGTAACTGCAAGGGACCTTTTCACAGCTCACAAAGACTTTTGTTTTCATCAGTTTGGACACGTCAACTTTTTAACTGACACAAGAAGCACCTAAGAAGGAAATGCTCTGCAGGTGCGGGGAGATCATTTCCTTTTCAAGCAGGTCTCCTTGATGTTTTGCAATTCCCCTTCTTCAAAATAAAGCTCAAAACCAGATTTCTTGACTTGTTTCGCTCCTACACGAATACCAGCTCTAAAAAAGTAGGAGCAACTCCGTCTAGTGGCCTTTGGACAGTAACGCTGGAGAACTGGCCCAGCACAAGCCTAAGCAAGGCTAAGGTGGGTGCCCTGCAAGCTGTACCCAAATGTTTTGTTCCTGCATCATGTCCCAACCTGACATTTACCCATTTTTCTGCTCGCTTTGACATTTTGTATGGATTAAAAGTCAGGTTGATCTCCTGGCACCCACAGAACTCCTCTGGGAGAAGGAACAGGGAGGGAAGGATCAGTTAGGGGTTATGCTGGTCCTCTCACCGTGTCCTTTTTTGGCTTTCTTACCTGCAAATGCCATAATTTTCACTGTTTGACCACGCTCAATTTTGTGATTCAATATCCTTTTCTGCTCATGCGTCAGCTTTATGTCAGGGCAATTACTACAACGAAACAACAAAAAAAGAAAAAAGAAAACAGAGGAAAGGGAATTAAGGTAAAAAATCCACATAAAACCATCAAACAAACAGCAGGAGGAAACCAAGGAACGATGGTTCCTAGTTTTAGGTTCTAATTCTAGTGCTACCTAGAAGGCAGGACTGGAGTAATTTGGTTATTGAGCCAGTCAGAAAAGCAGCAAATTCTAGGGAGTAAGAAAAGATTGGAGATGGCAAAATAAAAGGTGCAGCCTGGAAGAAGGTCCCATAGAAGATCTTCTCAAGGGTCCTAAGCTGTGTTTTCCAAATGATTTTGACACCCAGAAGCCTCAGACTCATTGGAAATAAACAGGAGCAAAGTTTGGGGGTATTTTGTTGCTTTTGAAAGCCTGAGCCTTGAATTGCTCTCTGCTTTCCTGTCATGCAGGATGGACCAATTAGCCCGGCCTCACAGGGGAACCGGGAGCTTTGATTAACATTCAGAAAGGCATGTGATGCTTCAGGCTGAAGCACCACTGTTTTATTAATAAATGTCTGAAGCCTGCAATTAGGCAGCAGTGCAAACCTCTCTTTGCACAGAGCCCTCCCTGATGTGTTGCTTTGTTTAAATATCATTGACATTAGCAGTTACATGTCACCAAAATGTGTCTTCTCCAGGACACGCAGCCTCCCCTTAAGGAGACTTCAAATGGAAGGGAAGACATAAAAGGACTGGGAAATCATCAAGAAGTGAAGCCCATCACCTGTTCACCTTTGATACTTTTTTTTTTAATCGCCTCTAACGCTGCTGGATCTCTGGTGATTTTATTGGATTTATCTGTGCTGCACCTCTGTGAGGGAGGAAAGCACGGGAATGCTGTTCCCCTTTTGCAGATAAGGATATGGAGACTAAACGACTCAACTCAAGGTAACTGCAGCAGAGGCGAAACCGCACGGGATCTCCCACAGGCCAGGGAAATGTGTTGCCCCAAGTGTCTTTCCTTTAGCAAAAGCAAGGAAATTCAGAACACGGAGCCAAAGCAGCATCCTGGGGCTGGTATATCCTTTCCCCCATGCACAAATATAGTGCTTGCAAATGAACTATTGCGTTTTTTTGCACTACATTCTCAGCAATCCAGCCCTGGTTTTGGCTGTGAGCAACTTCAACATGTCTAGAAGAATATGTTGTTTAAACGAGAGCCTCTCTAGTTAAACCTCTTGTTAAACCTCTGCCCCTTCTTCCAAAGCGTCTTATAGAATCATTATGGTTGGAAAAGGCCTTCAAGCTCATTGAGCTCAACCTTAAAGCTTAAACAGCCTATGTTTAAGCTTTTAAGTTTAAGCTAAGCCTATGTTAAACCTCAAAGCTTAAACATAGGGAGGGTGGGATGAGGGACTACAGCAGGTATTCTAGCTGCGTGAAATCTCAGCACACGTCGTCTTCTACCAAAAAAATAGGAGCAGTCACATCAGTGAATCTGAATTCACTGATCTAGTGAATTCACTAGTGAATTCTAGACAGAACTAAATTCAGTCTATGGAAGCAACCTAATAGATTTAAGGCTTGATTTTGGTTTTGTCCGAGAATTTATGTAGAGGATGGCAAAGAGCCCAACGAGGCATAGCACTAGTCGTTCTAAAACTTTGAATCTTGGCATGAAATCCTTGCTCCGAGGTTCAGGGCTCCACTAGGGAGCTGCGTGTTTGGGTGCATTGCTCAATTCTGCTGTGGACATTACCCGGACCAGAGGTCCCGTCTGCAGTGTGAAGCAGGTGTTTCCTCCTCTGCCTCCGCAGTCACGGAGCCGTTTTCCATCAGATACAAGCAGTAGAAAACGTTGTAATGGATCCTGGCAGAAAGGACAACAAAGGATCTATGACTGAAATAGCAACAATATCCATGTTGAAATATCAACAACAACAAATGGAAGTTCTGCAGTTACCTAAAAGGCTTCTAACATCTTTAATTCTTCTGATGAGCTATGCACAAGGTGCACACAAGCCACCCTTTCCAGCAAGCTGCCTCTGTCTCGATTAGGGCACCCGAAATCTTTTGTGAAGGGGACAAACCTGCTTGTGCTTCAAGGACAATGAGCCCAGCAAGACAAAAGCTCCAAAATGCTGAGGGCTGCAGCCAGGCAAGAGCTTTTCTGCTTAAATTCAGGAGAAATGTTTTCTGTTTGCACTGTGAAGCACTGAGGATATCACAGGACATGAGGCACAAATATGAAGCCATCAGAGACAACGCTGGGACAGACTGTGGGATGCAGGCAGCAGATAGTGCATTCCAAATGCCAATATTATTATTTCAATTTGCCATTAGATAAACTTCGAGATGTGACTGCAAAAGTGGCATGGGGTGAGCTCCCTCTCCCTTGTCCTGCTCAGGCTTGGGCACGAGATGTTACCTAAGAGTGAGCTGCACAAACAGGACCTGGGATCAGAGTCCACGGGATCCTTTGGCTCTTGGGAGCACAATCAGCAACAGAATCCAAGGAGAGAGAAGCTAGGGCTCGTTCTGGCCTCAAAAGTAAATTCATTTTTGCAAGTGGCTTATGGTTACTTCATACAAGCGTGTTAGCCCTGACAAAACCACTTTGAGGTGTTTTGCTGCTGTGTGTAGAGGAACGTGTGTGTCTGGGTTTACTTAGCTGGTTTACAATTAAGTTCCCTCCCCATTCACTGTCAGACTCCAGGGATGACATTGCTGATGACTTTTCCTACAGCTTTGCAGCTCTGACCTAACAGCAGCCGACTCGAGGTCACTGTCACCACCCAGGAAATATCTCACATGATTCCTTAAGGACATCTTTCCTCCTTGTGCTTTATTTCTAAGCAGAAAAGATGCAGTTGTTCATTCTTCTCGTGGTCTAGATTGTTCAAGGAGACAGGGATGGGACAGAGGGGACTTTCACACCGGCCTCTTGTTGCTCCTGCACTGGACCCTTTGTCTGCCAGGTCCTTAACAGTCATTTACTCCAGTTAATGACATGAAGTTATGGAATCACTTAGAAAGAGGAGTGAAGTGTCAGTCTCAGGACCAGTGGCAGGAAAGGTAATTACTGTATTTAAATGTTTCTGCTGGTATGTCTGTATTTCTAATTAAATGTTTCTATAGCAGCTTTTAAACCTCTGTTTCAAAGATTCCTGTTTTTGTTTCAGGGAGAAAAAAAAAATTTTTTTAAACACTATCTTCCAAAAAACAAGCAGACTATGAAACAGTACAAGAATCAAATCAAATGTAATGGGAATTTATTTTGTGATTTATTTTACAATTCCCAGTATTACAAACTCCCACTGGAGCAAGTCTATGGAGCTAGAAAAAAAAATGTGTTTTATACCATGGCTTTCTAGGATATAACATCATCTAAAAGGCTCTCCATAACTAGGACTGGCCTCAACTCGTGGCTGGGTGAGATTAAGCTCCTCTGGGCATGAAACTGCTGCTCCTGAGTTTGCTCAGTGCCACACGCCCCTCCGGGACACGTGCTCAAAACCAAAACAAGTTGCCCAGAGGTTTTAGAAACTGCTCTGCTGTTTTTCAGCACGCTCCTCACCTGTTGGAGATGGCGATATCGGCCTCTCTCATGGCATAGAGCAGCGTGGCTATGCAGTAAAGCGCCTCGGTCACGTCCACGAAGGACAGCGTAGAGCTCCGTCTCCACAGACGCTCCATCAGCGTTTGGATGTCCCGGATGCCATCGGAGAAAAGCACCATGATTGTCACTATCGCCCACATGGCCTGAGGCTGGTGGCGGCAACAAGAAGGACCGAGTCAGGGGTATAACTGGAATGGGTATAGGGGTAGAGCTGGGAATAACTGGAATGCAGGATAACAGCTTCAACCTACCCTCGTGCTGCTCTGGAAGTGTGGCACTTTGCCGGCGATGCAGGCTGCAGCTTTTGGGAAGAGGTGGTGGCTCCTCAGGCACTGCAGAACGGCGCTGGGATTGACGTTCTGGCTGGTGTGGATGGCAGACACGCACCTGTGCACAACAGCAGCAGCAGCACTTGCAGATAAACCCCATTCCACGAGCTTACTCACATTTATGTCTTGTACAAATAAGGTTCTCTACTAGGAGCACTACTAGTTTTTAAGTCTCTCTGCAGAAGAGGGATCTGCCTTGCTCTTAACCCAGTTTGATCCTTCTTCTTGCACCATTTAGCTATCACTTAGTCCTCTCGCTCCTCTTAGGGCTCCTAGGAGCCTCCTCTCCATTGCTCCATTATTTCCATCCTGGAAATAATCCTCCAGGCTCCCAGATCCAGGCCATGGAAAGCCACAGCTGCTTGCTGACATCCACTTTTTTTAACATACCCAATTTTTGTGTGTGGATGTGGAGTCCACCATAAAGCAACCCCAGTCCTTGACTATAAGGTTAATTATTCTCCACTTAAAGGTATTGACGCCAGGATGGAGTGATTGAGAGAGGCTCATGGGCCCAGCACCCAGGACCATGTTCCCTGGTGCATCCACACTGCCCCGTGCTCCGTATGGTCTTCCCTGGATGCCCTGGTGACAAAAAATGTTATTTTGGGGACTTTTCTGTATAAAGATTGCAAGAAAGCAAAGGTTGAACTGTCAGAAGGGACTTCAGAAACCACCTGATCCTTGCTCAAAACAGGGCCATTTTCAAGGCTTGGTTACTTGTCCTGGTGAGAATATTGGTTATTTGTCCAGCTGAGTATCTCTATGGATAGAGATTCCCACCTCTCCGCACAGAGATTCCCACCTTTCTGCACTAGTGTTTGACCACTCTCCTAATAATAAGTGGAGTTTCCCAACCTGCAGTTTATGTCCTTTACCTCTTATCCTCTCACTATGACCCTCCAAAAAGTGGTACTCTCTATGGCTCGTATAATTCTTCCTTCCTTCTCTCGGTTAATAGAATGAAGCAGATGACTCAAAGCAAGGAAGGTGAGAGGATCTGCACCCAAAAAGCCCTGTGGGGAGGCAGCCTCACCTGATCATGCCCACCATACACTCCTCCTGCTCCTTGGCTATGGCATAATGCTCCAAGAGCTGCCCAACGGTGTGCAGGGCCGTGGCTTCCTTCATGACGTACCGATGGTAGAGCTTCTTCCACGGGATGAACTGCAAAGTGGCAGAAAAAAATATAAGCTCCATAAATAAAAAATACAGCTAGAGGCCCATCCAGAAATTGTGTTTCACTCTGAGAAATATCACACACACACATAGGAAATGGGGTTGGTGACACAGAGCAGCCATGAGAGGAGACTGCCCTGTCTTATAGCCCAAATTTCCTGCTTGATCCATGGCAGAAAAAAAAAAAAGTCTATAAGGGAAACAAAGTAGAGGGATTTTGTGGAGGATCAGGATGTTCTTTCCATGCATAGAAAGACTGCAGCAAAGGAAACTATTCCAAACCTTATCTCCTGATGCAAGTTGGCATTTCAACAGGTAGGAAAGGAGTGTTCCCTGAAGTCCTGAAGAGCAAACTGACAAAGAGACCTAACAGGAAAGGCTGAGGACCCTTAAATGGTTTTAAAGGGAAGAAAAAAAAACCCAGACAAACAGGCCCACGATGGATGTTCTCAGAGCAACACATGCAGCCACAGGGCTGAGACACAGTGGAGCAGCGAGAGAAGCGCCTGGCTCAGCTCAGTGTCCCAGCAGCCCTTACCAGAGGATCAGTGACAATCTGCCTCCAGAAGCGACACACCAGGCTCAGGCTCTGGTAGAGATCAGTGACTGGGAGGAAAGCAAAGATCTTCATCAGGACTTCTGCGGGCAGCTTATCCATGCTGCCCTGAGGCACATCCCAGCTCCGGGTGCCCAGGAGTCCGTAGCGAGCATCGGGAAGGGGTTCGATTTCCATGTCATCGAGTTCCTGCTTGATTTGGCTCTGCTCTTGCTTGATTTGCCTGTGTGCTGGATGAAGCACCCGTGGCTTCTCCTCAGGCTCATCCCACAGGTGCTTTGTGCCGTGGCAGCCCGTGACTGCTGCGGACAGGGTCCTTTTTCCACAGGGGGTGCCTTCCCTGGGAGCTGGTGCAACATCTTTCTCCTCTAGGAACGAGAAGAAATCCTCTGCACTGCTGAAGGATTCATCAGCTTCACTGAAGAGGGAATCTGGTCGCTCCTCCTTGATTTCACGGCTCTGTGTCCTCCCTGCACCTTCCTGCTGCCTCTGAGAGCTCTTGAAGTAATCGGTGATGCTCTTCTGCTGGCCTAAGCATGAGAGAGGGACATTAGTGAAGCCCACAGAAAACAGAGTAAAATGCAGTGCTAGTTGCCTATCATCCTAGCTGATAAGGAGATGAGAGGCTATATCTATTCCTGATGGACACCTCAGCTCATGGATTTATGATCTTGATTACAAGTGAACTGTTGGGCTTCCTGTTGCCTCTCTGGTTGACCATGGAGGTCAAAATTCACCTCCTTGCACTATCTATCCACATAACCCGGGCATTTTTTGAGCATTTCTGGGAGCTCTCAGAGCTTCCAGAAAAAGATATAGCTTATATTAATCTGTACCTCCCAGATTAGCAACCCCCAGCTAACATAACTAACCACACATGCATTAAATGTAAACATGGCTACACATTGAACTAGATACTAGATATTTCCACTGGTCAGCTAAGACACAAACAGGAAGGAAGATTAAAAATGCATGTCAAACTGTTGTGGTACAACTCTGAGACTGAGACAGGGCTTTTAGTGTTTATTTACTAACCACTATTTTAGTGGTTATTTACTGCTGTAAACCCAGTGAAAGAAAAAAGAACTAAGATTTGGGGAAAGTTCAGGGTTTGGCTGCTTCTCTGGGTCACTGCACCGAGCGTTTGCAGGCTGCTTGTACCCATGAATGAGAGACACAAGCACTTCTAAAAGGCTAAACAGACATTTCTCGCCAGACACCTTCTGGCTGCAAGGCAAAAGAAAAACACTGGAGAGAATGAAGGAAACTAAAACTTGGCAACAACGTGGTCTGGGCAGCCTCGCTGTTCTCTGACAGCACATGGGCACTGCCCTTGTGCCTCCTGCAACCATCTCAGTGCCTAAACTTACTGGCGTTGATGGCATCCACCCCATCCTGCTCCTAACCTGCAGCATGCTCCTGATGCTTAGCTAAGAGGAAACTCGGGGAAAATAGGTTTTAAAAAGAAAAATCACAAGCAACTACTGCTGATTTTAATGGGGTTTATTTCTGGCTGCTCATGGAGCTATGGCTTAAAGAGACCTGATTTGCAAAAGACTTGCTGCTTAAAACAAACAAGCAAAAAATACAGCTCCCTGATTATTGTCCAAGTCCAATACCCCCAAAACCTGGAGGATTGAAGGTTAGATTTTAAAAGTGAATCTGCCAAAGGTCTCTTTCGGGGATTATATATAAAATGAAGTGTGTCTGCAAGCACAGAGCCTCGGACTCTGGTGTCTCGGTTCACCAGCAGATCTCTCTGCCCACCTTACCCCGGGTACAGAGAGATCCCCACATTAGCCAGGCAGCTGTAGCGCTCCTAAATCTCACTCTCTAGAGCAACCTGAGCTTCAGGGATAATATTTAAGGTTTTTTTTTTTCCCTGTGCTTCTCAAATGTTGTCCCTGCTTTTGTGAGCATGCAAGCATATGTTCTTGTGCAAAAGCAGTTAAACCTTGCTTTGGAGGCCAGGCCTTTACCTCTGCACAGCCTCACCCTAAACTCCACTGTGTTCTGCGCTGATTAGCTCCAAGTCTTATCAGTTTTGCAAACTGATAAGCCTGCAATTTTGGCCCCGTGGAAGATGTCATCCCCGCACAGCTGCGAATCACGGGGGGTCCCTCGTGGTCCCTCCACTTTCGGCTGCCAAATCTTGTACCTCCGCGGGGCTTCCTTGCCCGCTGGCTGGGGTAGAGACCCCTGTTCCCGTCGCCGCTCGTCGGCCTCTGGCTCAGCGGCTGCGTGAGGGAGCCCACACCGCTCCGCGCCATGGCCTGGCAGTCCTCGGCCGTGAGGTGCATCCTTTTGAAGCGCTTCACTGCTTCGCCGGCGTGCAGAAAGGGACAACCAAAGAAGAGCCGTCAGCAGCAGCAATCAACGGGCTGTGTTTTTAGCAGGCGCACCCATTTTGTGGTTATTTTTATGAGGTTTGTCGGGACAGCCCCAGTGTTTTCACCATTGGGGTTTGCAAGAGTTTAGAGCAGGTGTTGAGGGACTAGGGGAAGGCAACGTGTTATCAAAATGCTGCATTCACCGCTGGTGAAATCAGGGAACCGGTGACTTTGTGAGCGCAGAAAGGCTCGGGTCGACAGCGTTAACAATATATCATGGAGGGATTTAGTTGGGAAAACCCAAAACAGATCGCAACAGTTAAGGAGAAAATGCCATTTTGTAGCACATCTCTTTCCCATGGTTTATTGCAGTAATGCAAATAATGTGTCATCTTTCCACAAAAATTGCCTGATGGGAATCTGGAAAAGCCCTGTGGGAAGTCCCTGAGCAAGGAATTTCATTCATAAACAGGGAGGCGTAGCAGGAAAGGGCGGATAAGGGCCGCAAGTGGGTAGGGAGAAGGACATGGCGGCTGCTCCGGAGGAGCTTTCCCTTCGGAGCTGGTTTCTGTCACTGGCGGGGCTCTTTCTGTTTCGTTTTCCAGCCGCAGGCAGCCAGTGCCACGTCCCTATTTTGCCATGGCCCCTCCGACACTGCCATTCCCCTGTCCCGGCTCTGGAACCCCATTTCCGAGGCCTCCCCGTGCTGCCCGGTCGCTAATGGCCCCCATCACCACAGGCCCCTTCCCCACCATGGCCAAGGGCCCCCCCCGCTGCCATGGCAACCCCGCCGCCCCGTTGCCATGGTCCCTGCCGCCCAAACCGCCGTTGCCATGGCGCCTCCCGCCTCGTGCCCCCCGCCCACGCGGTTGCCATGGTGCCCGCTCCCCCCTCCCGCCCCGGCTCCGCGCGCTCACTCGGCTCCCGCCGCCGCGCGCCGACCCCGCTCCGCGGTCCCGCCCCCCGGCCCCACCCCAGCCAATGGGAACGCGCTCCGCGCCGCGCCGCCCAATGGGGAGGGAGCAGAGGCGGGGACAAGCCGCTTCCGGGTGCGCGAGCTTCCACGGAGGGCCGGCGAGAGAGCGGAGGCGCTTCGGTGATGACGTCACGACGGGGCTGGTGACGTCACGCCGCCACGGATGAGCCTGACTGGCTTCAGCTCGAAGGGGGAGGAAGAATTGAGGCTCTTTTGGTGGCCACCTATGGAGGTTGGTGGCCTCCTATAGGCCTCAGGGGCTTCAGCAGCCGCCTCCAGGCCTCAGCAGCCACTATAGGCCGCAGCAGCCTCCTGTGGGCAACAGTGTCCTCCTCTGGGCCTCAGCGGCCTCCTGTGGACCTCAGCAGCCTCCCCCAGGCCTCGATGGACACCTGTAGGCCTCAGCAACCACTTGTGGGCTGCAGCAGCCTCCTGTAGACCACAGCAGCCTTCTCCAGGCCTTGGCCGCTTCATGTGGAGCTCAGTGGCCTCCTATGGGCCTTGACAGCCTCCAGTGGACCTCAGCAGCCTCCTCTGGCCTTCAGCGACCTCCTGTGGACCTCTGCAGCCTCCTATAGGCCTCAACAGCCTCCTATACACCACAGCAGCCTCCTGTAGGCCTTGGCAGCCTCCTGCGGAGTTCAGCAGGCTCCTGTAGGCCTCGGCAGCCTCCTCCTGGCCTGGGTAGCCACTTATAGGGGCCTCCTATAGGCCTCAGTGGCTCCCTCCAGGCCTGAGCAGCCACTTGGAGGCCTGGGCAGCGTCCTGTAGGCCTCAGGGGCGCCCCGCGGGCCGTGGCAACCATGTGCGCGGCGGCCGATGCCAAGCGGCTGCTGCGGCTGGTGCGGA
>VZSG01001362.1:43817-60253 GCA_013398315.1 Nothoprocta pentlandii
TTCCCTCATTTATCACTGAAATATCAGCGTAGCCCCCAGGTCCCCTCAGTAATTTATTTATCACCTCGTTATTTTAGCGCCCCCCCGGTCATTTACCCCCACCCCATGCTCAGATCTCAGGCTCTTTTTTTCTTTTCATCCATCGCCTCTTTATCATGGCAGCCCCCATTGACAGCAGCCTCGGACACCTGGGTCCTTTTTCCCATTCATCACCTGATCATCCGCCCCTTTCCTCCCACGTAAAAAATAAAAAATGTCATTGACCCTGGGGACACCTGGGCTGGCTGCTGCTCTCCCCCCCACCCCGGACACCTGGGTCCTTTCCTCCCTCCTTCCCCTTATTGTAGTGCTTCCCCCCACCCTTTTCCCCTTTCGGGTTTTGTCATCTTCCCCCGCCCCAAACTGTGGGCTCGGATGAATGGGGTATATTGGGATGCCCCCCGCCATGTTCCCGGACTCCTGGGCCCCCTTCCGTTGCGGCTCCCAGGAAATGCGGTGTTTTGGTGATTGGGGGGGGGCAGGACAATAAAGCGCTAACGGGGATTTGCCGCCGCCTCCTTTTCCTCTCTCCTTGCTCCCGTCCTCCCCAAATCCCACCGGTCTCTTCCCTTGTGCCCTATGGGGCTCCTGGCATGGGGGGGCTCCCGGCATGGGGGGGCAGCCCCCATTCCCCCCCCTTCCTTTGCAGCCTCCTGTCCAGCCCTGACTGCAGCAGGAGGGGGATGGGAGGCGAGCGCTGTCTGTCACATTGGCCCCAAATCCCTGCAACCCTCCCCAAATCCTCCATCCCCTCCAGCACCGGAGCCGGGGGGCGCTGGGGAAGGAGCCTTTGGAGCGGGGAGGGGACAGGGACACGCGTGGTGGCGCCGGCGCTTTGTCCTCTCGCGCAGGATGCAGCCGGTGCCGAGGGAAAATGGCAGCGGCGCCGGAGGCAGCGGCGGCCGCTCGCAGCCCTAACGCGGCGTCGGGAGACGCTTTGTCCGCAGGCTTTGAGCAGGGGGAAACGATTCCCGTATTCCGGCCTTTCCCGATGCTCCTTCCCCGTGGCGATGGAGGCAGGTGGCCGCACAAAGAGATGCCTCTGGGGCTGCCAAGGAGCGATTATTTTTCCCCTCCTGCTGTTTCCCTTCTTCTCCGTGATGGCGGAAGAAGCAGGATGGGGTGCGGAATAAAATGTGTCGGCTCTGGGAATGTCGGCACGGCTGCTGCTGGAGGGTAAAATCCAACTTTCCTGGTCGCTCCCATTGCTTTTGCTCAAGGCTGCTCCTTCTAACACCAAAGCATCTCTCCCCATTGATAGGGGAGGCTGCAGCCTGTCTTAAAACCTGTATCTGGCTTAACAAAGCGGGGAAACGAGACTTTTCTGGAGATTAAATATAATGAGCTTCCACGTAACGACTTTGCTAGATGAGAGCCGCATTGAAATGTTAATTTATGCCTGGGTAAGCGCTGCGCTTGTCTCAAACTGACAGTGTAAATTTGACAAAAGGTCCCTGCTGAAACTGCTTTTAAGACAAACTGATGCTAGTGATGGACATTGGAGTTGAAAGGGGGACGTTTTGGGTGTATTTTGGGTGTTCTGACCAAGCTCTGGAGCCTGAGAAGGGGCAGGAGCACCCACAGCACCAGGCATGGCAGGGTGGCCTTCATCCCGACTTCAGCATTGGGCAGAAAAGCAGGATGGTGAAACCAACATTCCCGGTCCCTTTGGAGCGTTGGGAATTGCTCAGTGGTCCGACCATTTTGGTTGACGATGTCAAAGCTGAAGCCAGTGTAGGCTTGAACGTGAGTTATGGGGTGGCTTTTGTCATCTGAGGAACCTGGGAGCAGAGGAAGGTGGAATCTCGGCCGTGCTCCTGTGATTTGACTCTGGTACCGTTACCTGCGGGGTCAAATTCCCCAAGGAAAGGAGCTGTGAAACGCTGAGAAATGTGCTGAGTAGCTGCTGTCCCCTTCCCAAGAGCCTCAAACCTTCTCGAAGCCCCCAGTGATCTTCTCTACCACCCTTTTCTGTGGGGGTCCCATCAGGCAACTTGTGATCAAATGAATTTTGTCTTCTCGGCTAAAAAAGGTCAGGGATGAGTTGCCGAGTTTTCTCTTGATGTTGTCCTGGACTAAAATTACTGATGTGAGATTTTGTTCAAATTGTCACAACAAGCTTGGTATCCCCATCTGCATCAATTTACCATTTTTGATCAACCTGGAAACATTTCAAGCCTGGAATATCGAGATATTTCAAATGTTTTGATCAACCTGGAAATAAAGACAAGGGCCGCTCTTTTCTTCAGGCTCTAAAGAAGAGTCAACAGAGCCTTCTGACCAGGCCTAATCTCTGGAAATATTTTCCCTTCTCCCTTCTGTGTGCAAATATGAGGCCCAATTGCAGTGCTGAGCTTGTAAGGATATATTTTAGGACAAGGGAGGAGAAAATCCCAGCACTTCCATAATCCTGAATTACTGCAGCTAACAACCTTGGGAATTTGGGAGCAGCGAGCCCGGCTGCCGAACCACGAGTCCTGCAGCAGGAGGTGGTGGTGGGAACAGCTCTCCTGCATTGCTCAAGCCTCCCTAGCTGTAAAATCCTTGGCTTGCGCTCGCTCCGTGCTTCTTGCATTGTAGATTAGCCAGCCTCTTCCTCCAGCCTTACTGCACAGACTTGTTTTTAATCTAGCGTGTTGAGTGACGCGCTGGGGAGCATCCGTATTTTTTATTTTCAGACCTGTCTCTTCTTTTCACCTTCATTTACACGTCTGCAAACGCCCTGGAGCGTCTCGCTGCTGCGAGCGGGAGGCAGCCGGGTGCTCAGACAGGCCCCTCACTTGAGCCCTGAGCAGCCTGGGCTGATGGACGTGGACATTTAGTGTGACCCGAGGGTCCTTGTTCACCCGAGGATGTGAACGCCCAGTTCCTGCTGGGATTGTGCCCTTTGCAGGCCCTGTTTCACTGAATGGGACTTCTCACCTGCCTCAACACACTGGAATTGTGTGAATCTGCACGCTCGGTGCCATCCTCCTTCCCTAGGGAAGTCCGACCAAGCCCAACACATCCAACTGCCCAGGCCCTGCTGCTTAAGGAGCCTAAATAAAGACCAACAACACGGCAGCGACCGCCAAGGTGGCGAATCTGCCCCTTGCATCACTCCAGCACTCGAGGGATTGCCCAAGGGGAGTGAGTAACCGCAGGGCCCTGCTCGCCGCGCTCCGATGCGGATGCCACATTCCCGTGGCGGGAGGACCGGGAAGACACTAATCAGCTGCATCTCGCTGGCCCTGCTAGTCCTCCTCATCGCTCTTCAGAAGAGCCTGATGTGCCAAAACCCACTCTGAAGATGATGATTTTCTTGCTAAATGCTTCGTATGGAATTCTCCCCCTCAGAGCTGTTAGATATTTTTGTTTGAGACTCCCCAAACTGCTGCTGTGGTTGGAGAAAATCCATCTGAGCTTCCTTCTCTCAGTTCCCGAGGCCTTCAGCGACCAAATGGTCTATTCCTGATCGGTTGGCGCATGCAAAGGAAGCACCGCTGGTCTTAAGCAAGTTTGAACACCAATACCTCTCAGTTATGCCTTGCTCATATGTATACTTATATATAAGTATTTCTTTTTAAATGGATTTTTAGTGAATGTTGTGGATCTGAGTTTCTGATGCACATTGTTCTATGCTCAGGGAGCCCTAGGAGCTTCCTAACCCTAACTGGCCAACATGAGGGGTTCCAGTTCACCAGGGCTGACATTTACACCCAGGTTTTGTTGAAACCAGCCTATACCCTAGAGCTGTCTCTTGGTGCCCATTCTTTGCTATTTTGTAGCCAGCAGGAGCAGAGTTTTACCAGCTTTTGTGGGATTTACAACATACAATAGCCGGGAAAAATCAGATTTGGCCTCCGAAGCTTCTGTTTTCTTGCAGCTGAAATTGCCTCCAGCCGTAGCTCTTGGGTCACGGAGCCTGGAAAATGAATGGCCTAAGTGACATTCCGGCTTTTGGGAAAGGTTCTTGGATGCAGCACCGTGTCCAAGCGGTCGCCAGCAGAGCCCTAGGAGGGACTTGCTCCCTGGGAAGATGGACGTGTTGTGTGTTTTACAGCCACGCTGAGCTGCCAAGGGAAGCAACTCTGAAAGGTCCGTGTGGGATTGCCGCTGGATGTGGGAACCTGGGTGATGCAACTAGCCTGTTAAATAGGCCCTGGATACAGCAGCATCGGAATAACTCCACCTGGGGGCTCATATCAGCCTTAACGGGTATGAAATGAGATAGAAAAGGGTCTTGGGGCCTCCTAGAGCTTTTGCTGGTACCCAGATTGACCTGACTGCAGTCTGGGCAGGTGGGAAATGCATCAAGTGGCGAGTCAACTATTTGGAGAAGATGGGGCAAGAAATGCCTTGAAGCCTCCTTAAATGGAGAAAGGAAATCAGCCGACAGCTGGTGTAATGATGCAGCTCCTGAAGCTTTTACTGCAGCTCCGTGTTTCTGGCTGATAACTTCTTTTGTTTTGAAAGCCTGGGTGGCTTCCTCAGGGCTCGACGCCAGCGTGGAAGCTGGCACTTCACAGCCACCATCTGGCTGCACTTTGGAGGATGTTCCGGGTGGAAGAAGGAGGCCACAGCGACGATAACCAGTCCAACCAGGGCCCGGTGAACTTGCTTTAACTTAGGTTGTTCTGGCTAGTGCTGATACGTTAATTCCCCAGGTAATCATTAACGTTTTGAATGGGTGTCGTAAAAACAGTTGGTGCTGCAGTCACTTGGGTGCTTCCTGATACTGTGGCCTCCTCGCAGAGGGTTTGCTGGATTGTGCCGGCTGCGACGTTCCCTGTTTGTTTCCCACTGGGAAAAAGCGGAAGAGCCTCGAGGAGGGATTTGGAGGATCACGTGGATTTGAAGGAGCAGCTGATGCTCTGTGGAGGGCTTTGACGTCAAGGGCTGCAGCAGACGCTCATCACAAAGGGAGACGCTGCACAGAAAGACATTAACATTTACTAGGAGCACATCCCTCTTCCGTAACTACCTCAGGGAAGATGTGTCCCTTGCAGCCTGCAAGAGCAGCAGGTCTTTGGTGCCATCCTATGTGAGCACACGGGGAAATGGCAGCTGTTTTATAAAACCAGACATCCTCCATAGTCCTGCGGATATTGATGCTTCAGAACCATCTCTCTGAGAGCTGCTGCAGGGTGGGCTGCTCTTTGGCAGGGGAATTGAAGATGACTACGGAGTTCCTCACTTTCTCTGATGCCGAGAGCTGGCCCTGGAGTAGGACACACAAGCCATGCACGCAATATATCAGGGGAGACGTTTTGCTTTCTGACTGTGGCGTGGCTGCGTGCACTGGGTTGTTTGAAACGAGGCTTCTCTGCACTATGGTAGGAAGTGACACACGAGAGCATCGTGGAACGAGACGGGTGTGGAGCGGACCCAAGAGGGTCTCACGGAGACATGGTCCTTGCCGAGAGACCAAGCTGCTGGTTTCCTTGATCAAGCTGCTCCTGAACGTGCTGATGTTTCCCCTGTGGCATCTCCTGGCAGCCAAATGGCTTGAGGTGCTGGGTTTTGACAGACAGATGATGTGAGATGTGGTAGAGACCTGTGTGTTAGATAAACACGTGCAGAGGTTGATGCCGAGTGAGGACTGAATCTGAGGTGTGATCTCTCTGGAAAGAGCTGGGGCAGAGCACACTGTAACAGTCACGCGTGTGCTCCTGTGACCAAGCAGTTCTGAGCAGGCGAGTTTCCAAGTTTTTGTTAGGATATTTGGTTCAAAAACACCAGAGCTGGTGTCGGGGTTAGTGGGAAAGTTGTGTTTTCATGGGAATTGAGCCACACGAGTCCCTCGTTAACTTGGAGAACTTGGGCTTCTCTGGGATTATTTCGGCCTTTTAGTGTGGGATTCCTGCTGGAACGGAGACTCAACACCAGATAACTTCTCCTTTGCATCTTCTAATTTCCTCCCTTTCCCTAGGAATGCATCCTCTCCGGTATCATGTCAGTGAATGGAAAGAAAGTCCTTCACATGGACCGTAACTCTTACTACGGAGGGGAGAGCGCGTCCATCACACCCCTGGAGGATGTAAGTACCGAGGTGACACCTGCCTGGTGTGTCCCCCCTGGGGACATAAGGGACCTTGACTTCTTGCTGGATTCACAGTAATTATTTTAAGGGTTTTTCTTTTACTAAAAGATTGGATAAACAAAATAACACCGCTTGACCCTTCCTGTAAGGATGTGCTGTGTGTATTGCACCAGAAGTCGAACTGAAGTGAAAAGGCTGACAGGAGGCTTGAGGCAAAGAGCTTATGACCAGCTAGGGACTTAGGAGGCTGAGAAGTGATACCCGCAGCCATTTCCTCTGCTACAATTAGTCTCATTCTCTCCAAAGCTCTACAAAAGGTTTAATCTACCAGGAACTCCACCAGAATCCATGGGACGGGGAAGAGACTGGAATGTGGACCTAATCCCCAAATTCCTTATGGCTAATGGTAAGTGATACCGAACTTCTAAACCTGCCCTGTAAACTTAGCCTGGGACCTTCAGCCTGGGTTAACATTAAGTGCTGTAATCAAATAAAGAGCCCTTCAGCTATCTCTTCGTGAGCTTGTTGAGGGACTAATTAAAGAGCTGCTGAGAACTTGTTTGAGATGATCAGCGTGCAGGGCAGGTGCTTGTCCCACGCTCTCCTCCTGAGGGTGGTTTTGGCTGCAGTCTCCCAAGCTTGGTCCTGGGCTGCAGCTTGACATGTGCGGCGGTGCCGTGTGTGAAGGCACAAGCAGCTTCTTTTCAATGTATTATCTTAGAGTGAGCACTGGAATTTCTGGCTGGGGTTAATGCTGTGGACTGGTTGGCTTCTTCCATGGTTTGGGAGGAAACCCTTGGGGGGGACAGTGTCCCTCTGGGTGGGCACAGTAGGAGGGCAAATACTGACTCCATCTGCTTGCCAGCCAGGGGCTAATTGGTGGTGAAGTGGCTGGACACCTAATATGCAGATTGTGCTATGTGTGAGTAACGAGGATAGGGGCCTGCTGTGCTCCGTAGATGTGACCTTATTTGTCACATTGAGGGTGAATGATCCGTGCTGAGCAGCAGCCTCCTGCAGCGGGTTGACGTCCTGCCAGGTTGTTTTTCCTCCACGCTATCCTGGAAAGGGGAGTAGGGATAAGGAAACTGTCCCCTGCCTGTCAGCAAGCCTTAACACTGTCCCCAAATACACCCCACCTGCTCCCTATGGGATAGGAATGGTGGCGGTCGGACGTGCTGCTGCATTTGGAGGATTTGCAGAACCTCCCATCCCCTTCTCGACTCATGGCTGCGGAGCAGCTGTGCCACCTTGTGCCACCTCCCTTCACAGGTCAGTTGGTAAAGATGCTGCTCTACACAGAAGTCACTCGCTACTTGGACTTCAAGGTGATCGAGGGAAGCTTTGTCTACAAGGGAGGGAAGATCTACAAAGTTCCTTCCACTGAGGCAGAGGCCTTGGCATCCAGTGAGTAGTTGGACCCACCTCTGTATCCTTCCATCCTGAAACAAAGGCAGGACAGGTCTCCAGCACCTCAATTTCGCTCTGCTGCTGTGGTGCTGTCTGTGCAGACTCCATTTCTGTAATGAGCTGTGCACAGCCTAGGATTCCTCTGCATCTCTTTTGCCTTCAAATACCACTTCGCAGAGCAAGTCTTGGGCTCCACAAACCTGGGATTTTGGTTTTCCTGTAATTTAAAAAAGGACCTAATGAAGCTGCCCGATCCATGGCCCATGTGCTGAGAAATAGGCAGTAGTTGACTTCCCTGAAAGGTTATGCTCGGGGATTAGGCTTCTAGATTTGCCATAAATATTTAATGCTGGCTTCTTGTCTGGCAGAATTATATGTGAAAAACATCCTAGCGGTTGTCGGGAGGCAAATTTCAAGGAATAACTCCAGTAATACGGTGCCTCCCGCAGTCTTAATTGTTGCAGTCCACTTAAATATCAGTTGTCAGATAGTCCTGATCATTCGTAAGAGTGTGGGGGCGTCCAAGGCCACTTACTTTAACATTAAGAGTGGTGGGTGGCAGAATGTAGGTGGCTCTGCCTGCCCTAGCCTGGAGTTTATGTAGCCCTGAGCCGAGCAGAAGCTTTTCCCTAAGCTTCCACACATCCAGCACCTGGAAACAGAGTAAGAATCATTTCTCCCCTGCTTCTCATACTCTGTGGAGATGAACGAAGTTGCTTCTGGGACCTGTGTGAGTTCTGACAAGAACTTGGGGTATTTTTTCAGGCTTAATGGGCTTGTTTGAGAAACGTCGGTTCCGGAAATTCCTCGTGTACGTTGCCAACTTCGACGAGAACGACCCGCGCACTTTCGAAGGCGTCGATCCCAAGAAGACCACCATGCGCGACGTGTACAAGAAGTTCGACCTGGGCCAGGACGTCATCGACTTCACGGGCCACGCGCTCGCGCTCTACAGGACCGACGAGTGAGTGCGAGGCCGGGGGTTGTCGGGGCGGCGTCAGTCGGCGCTGAAGTCTGCGACGTGGCTCTTAAAATAGCGTCTTCTCCTATGTGGGTTAATAAATTACCTAGTTATAGTATTTCCAAAGGAGGTTTTCAGGGAAAAGCTGGCAAGGTGGGGAAGGAAAGTTTGTGGGAAGTAGGTATTTTTGCTTCTCTCAATGTGTTATGCTGTAAGTCTCTGAAATGCTGCACATCTTGTAACTCCCCTGCAGCTACCTAGATCAGCCGTGCCAGGAAACGATCAACAGGATCAAGCTGTACAGCGAGTCCCTGGCTAGGTACGGGAAGAGCCCCTACCTGTATCCGCTCTACGGCCTCGGGGAGCTGCCCCAGGGATTCGCAAGGTGAGGACTTCATTTTCCTGCATGCAGGATTACGTGGGGCCTGTAGGGCCCCTCCACTGCTGGAACTGTGGGGGTTGCCTGTTTCTGAAAGGAGAAGCTTGGCCGTGGTCTGTGACCTTGCACATGGGACCATCTGCTCCTCGCTCGAACTGAATTAAGTGCTACAAGAAGTTCCTCTCTGTTCCTAGTTGGAACAAAGCCATGGGTGTCATGTCCTGGAGCCTGTTCATGAGCAGAGCTTAAACCTGGGCACTTGCTGAGCCTGCTCTGGTGGCATCTGGTGGAGAGGCAGATGTCAGAGTCACGGACAGGCTTCTAGAAGCCCAAGAGAGGGGCTTAAGCCCAAGAGCTGGGCCTGTTCAGCCTGAAGAAGGTTCAGGTGGTGGCCAGTGATAGAACTAGAGGAAACGGCCACCAACTGAAGCACCAAAAGTTCCACAGGAACTTAAGGAAAAATTTCTTAACAATGAGGGTGACAGAGCCCTGGAACAGGCTGCGCAGAGAGGCTGGGGAGTCTCCTTCTCTGGACGTCTTCAAAACCCGCCTGGATGCAACCTGTGCCACGTGCTCTAGGTGACCCTGTGTGTGCAGGGGGTTGGACTAGATGGTCTCTAAAGGTCCCTTCCAACCTTAAGGATTCTGTGATTCTACCACACGACGCGGCGGTAGAAATACCCACAGGAACCGAGGCTAACGCAGCGCTCCCCTTGCAGGCTAAGTGCCATCTACGGAGGCACCTACATGCTCAACAAGCCCATCGAGGAGATCGTCATAGAGAACGGCAAAGTGGTGGGCGTGAAATCCGAAGGAGAGGTAGGGTGCCCTAGGGTTCCTTCACATACTCCGTGCCCAGCGATTGCCCATCTTGTCCCTCAGCAGAGGTGACAATCTGTGCCCTGGAGTGATGTGCCCAAGCACGAGGCACCTGGAGCCTTCGCGTGGGTCAAATTTAACCCGTCACTGTTAGACATTCTCTGATGGCAAACTCAGTTTTTAACCATTTGGTTTGGTCTCGACTGCAGCAAGTCACAGTCCTAGACTGAAAGCACTGGGCTCTGGTGTAGCTAAAGCTTAATTATGTACCCAGCAATGGTGGCAGGTGCGGACAGGCTCCATCAAGCAGCTCCTGGTAGGAGCGATGCGCTGAGACTTGGCTTGTCCAAGCGGGGCTCATCCAGTGAAATAAAACCCTGATGTCATGGGGCTCCTCGGGCCGATCCTGGTGCCTTTCCCCTCAAGTCCCCAGTGTCCTGCTGGGCTGAGCTCTCCCCATGTGAACATCCAAGGCCTGGGCAGCGCTTCACGCTGGGCTCTCTTGGCAGGTGGCTCGCTGCAAACAGCTCATCTGCGACCCCAGCTACGTCTCGGACCGCGTGACGAAGGTTGGCCAAGTGATTCGCGTCATCTGCATCTTAAGCCACCCCATCAAGAACACGAACGATGCCAACTCGTGCCAGATCATCATTCCACAGAACCAGGTCAACCGGAAATCGGGTGCGTGAGGAGCAGCGGCGCCCGGGGGACGCGCAGGTCTCTCGGCCTAAGGCAGCGCGCGCGGCGTGGCCGGGCCCTGGAGTGAAAGGAGTGTCGGAGAGGACAGGGCTTTTTCAGCCCTCCTTCAGGAGGGAGTCCTGGCCACGAAGCCCCTCGGCTTCCCTCTGGGCCCTGCGATGCTGGAATGAAGCTTTTTGACCCCGAATGCCTTTGCCCACCCCTTTCCCAAGCGCTCCTGGCCTTGAGCGTGGTGTCACTGCTGCTTTATGCAGCCCCTAGCACCCTTGGGTGCTGCAGCCCCCCCGAGGAGGCATCACCCAACCGGCTGCACAGGGCAACTGTCTCCTGGCGCAGGCAGCTCTGTGGATCCAGCCATGCAGAAGGGTCCCCTTGTCCCTGAACAAGGCGAGCTCTCAGGATGGCTTCCAGGAGCCATTGGAGCTACGGATACGGCCCAGGATAAGGGATACGGTGACAGATAAGGGATATGGCGCAGGATAAAGAGGAGGGATGGGTTGGGAGAGGCGGAGCGTGGCGCACGCTAACGTGCCCTTTGCCCCTGCAGATATCTACGTGTGCATGATCTCCTCGGCGCACAACGTGGCCGCGCAGGGCAAGTACATCGCCATCGCCAGCACCACCGTGGAGACCGCGGACCCCGAGAAGGAGATCAAGCCCGCCCTGGACCTCCTGGAGCCCATCGAGCAGAAGTGAGTCCTGCCTCGTGCCGCGGGCAACGCCGAGCTCCGGGAATGTGTCCCGAGAGGTGCTGATGAAACAAAATTCCCCTGCACCTAGACCAGTGTTATCCAGCCCACTCCGCTTGCCCTGTGTGCTGGTACCAGGCTGAGCATTTCCCTCTTTTCCACTCATTTTTACGTGGATGCTGGTGCTCGGGAAGCCTTTAAACCCCTCTGAAGCCGCTTGTTCTTCTCGCAGGTTCGTTAGCATCAGCGACCTGTTTGCGCCGACCGACTTGGGAACGGAGAGCCAGGTGGGTGAGCGCGGGGGCGCGCGGCGGAGCGCGCCCACGGAGCGTGCGGCGCCGCTCACCCGCCCCTTCCCTTTGCAGATCTTCATCTCCCGCACCTACGACGCCACCACCCACTTCGAGACGACGTGCGATGACATCAAGGATATTTATAAGAGGATGATGGGCTCCGAGTTTGACTTTGAGGAGATGAAGCGCAAGAAGAACGATATCTATGGGGAGGAGGAGCAGCAGTAATGAGAATCTCTAATTAGGAGAAATTAAATCGGCTAATATGAATATATAAGGAACTTAATGAACACTGTATGAAATTCAATATTGTAAGGCCTGCTTTTGTAATCCCATCTCTGAGAGATTGAAGAGTACTGCACTGGTAATGTTCCCCTTTTGGATATCATGTGTTAATTATTTCATTCTAGTAGGGCTGCTGTCCAGAATCTGGCAAATTACTGACTGATTTAATGACTAACCTTGTTAAGTGGGGGGGGGGGGATAAAAAGCCGACTGAACTTCCCTTGCGGACTTAGCCATTGGTGCAGATTGGAATAACTCATTGACAGCTGTGTCTTACCTTGTATTTTTAATCATTTGTAAACATAACTTCACAATTATGTGCTTCTGGTGAGCTAGTAACCGTGACGGTTGTCACTCGAACCTATTATCAAGGAAAATAGAAACTGAGCACTCCATTATTGTGGACAGCATCCCTCGAGTCTCTCCCATCAACCTTAACTGTGTGGCAAGTTGTATTATGGACAAAGCCCACATCTATTGTAGCAGCAACTGTTGGCATAGTTCTGGGCACAGGACTTAACCTCCACTTTCAGCTTCTCAAACTTGTTTACAGCGGTTGGGACACAGCTGTGCCTAAGGCTCCTTTGTGTTTTAATCTAATAAAATTGAGAGAACAAAATTACAGAGCAGGCAAGACGTGAAAGTATTTTCTGTACCCTAGTGGCTTCTCGGACGGACCAAACTGCGCTGCGGTATCGATATGACAGAGCCTGTGCTTCTTGTGTCTCCTGAAGGCTCCAAATGATTTCTGTACTGCGAAGTAAAGCCAAATTCTGGAAACCAGTCGCGGGCTCTGGTCTGATTCACTCGGGCGCTGCGAGCAGCGTCTCCCTGCCGCGCTCCCCGGAGCGCCCGGCTGCCAGCGCGGCGCTCACGGTAGGAAACACAGGCTCTGACTGTGTCACCTCGTGGGAGGAAACACGGGCTCTGCCGCCCTCCCCTGGCTCCCGCCCTGGGATGAGGCCCTGAGCTGAAGTCCGTGCGGGAGGAGCAGAGCGGCGGGTGCGAAGAATCCTGGCTCTCCCTGCGCCTTCCCCCTCCAGCAGCACCTCTTGTTTCGCCCCCTTCACGTGAGCACTTGATGTCTCCTCAGGGAGATGCCCGTCACCTCTAGGGCTCCATATCATCCTCTTCCAGTTACCACCTTGCCCTGGCAGCAGCAGCACCGCAGGGTGCACGGGCCGCCCACTGGGTGCTTCCTGACCAGGCAGCGACCTGGTCCAGCGACCCAGACCTGTGGGCTGCCCGACCCAAGCTTTGTTTCCTTCCTCCCCCGCCGGCCTTAGGGACTTTCAGCGCTTCCTCCTGCAGCCACCGGCCGCGGCTGCTCCCAGGCCGCCTTCCCTTGGGCTGCTTCACGCCCCTTCCACAAGTGCCACCTTTACTACTCTTTTAAAATATACACATCTAAACTTCTGCTTTATACATTACGAGGGAAAATTATCATCGTTCCCCTGCTGGAGGCTGAGCGGGAGCCTCCCATGGACGGAGCAGCAGGGCAGGAAGCTTCCTGTGCTGGTTTTATTAGTCAACCTCTGTACAAAGTCAGCCTGTGCATACCTCCTTGTATCACTTTATTTAAAAACAAAATATAATAATTACAAAACGTGTCCTGCCAGTAGCTGCCGAGGGTTTCTCGGGGTTCCTTAGCACCGAACTCCCCTCTCAGGCCGTGCTTGGGGGAGGAGACCATAAATAAAAGCGGGTGCTCTGGGAGGAGGAGGGTGGCCGGCCTACTTACAGACCTGTGCACAGGGGGAAGGCCCCGAGGCCCCTCCTGCTTTTCCTCGAGGAAGCCTTGGAAGCTCCACGTTGGAGCGGGCGGCCTGGGGCCGTTGCCATCTCCCTCCTTCCCTTCGCCACCGGAGAACGGAAGCTAAAAGCTGCTCCAATAACTTCAAACCGTGTAGTGTTCAACTCATCCTCCGCGCGCCCGGGATTCGCCTTCGCCGTCTTTAAGCAATTCCTGTCTAGGGAATCTTTTCCCCTCCCAGCCCCGGTGTCTGCGCGGGGCTTTGGCAGCTCCTGCCCGTCGCGGACCCAGCGCTTCTTCCCTCCTTGCTCCCTTGTGCCAAGGTGGGCACTGGAGTTGGCGGTTTAAGTGGGAGCAGATCCTGCCCTTTGCCCCGCTGCCGGATCGCAGCCTCCTTCCGCTCTCATTCCGGACCTTGGGAATCCGCGGCCCGGCTGCCGTTGGCTTCATGGGGACGAGACGGGGGTCGATCCCCAGCTCCCCCCTTACCAGTAGCTTCTTTGGAAGGGGGCGGCCGCCTTCTGCACGGTGCCGAGGAAGGTGTTGACGTCGGCCACCAGGATGCCTTGGCTTTCAAAGGCCTCCTTGCTGACACCGGGTTTTTCTGCAGCGGAACGAGCGGCGTTACCAGACACGTGGGTGGGTTGGAACCCACCGAGCCCGTCCCGTGTGTCCTGGTAATGCCCCTCTGGGCTCTAAGAGCCCCTGGGCAGCAGTGGGGTTGGCCTAGATGATCTCTAAAACTCCCTTCCAACCTCAACCATTCTGGGATTCTGGGCTTCATTTCAGCCTGGAGAAGAGAAGGCTGAGGGGGGATCTGATCAGTGTCTATGGACACCTCAAGAGAGGGAGTGAGGAGGATGGGGCGGCTCTTTTCATTGGCGGCCAGCGAAAGGACGAGAGGAAACAGCCACAAATTGAAGCACCTAAAGTTCCACAGGACCTTCAGGGAAAATTTCTTGGCAGTGATGGTCCCTGGAACAGGCTGTCCAGAGAGGTTGTGGCGTCTCCTGCTCCGGAGATCTTCAAAACCTGCTTGGATGCAGCCTGTGCCACCTGCTCTAGGTGTCCCTGTGTGTGCAGGGGCTTGGACTAGATGACCTCTGGAGGTCCCTTCCAACCTTAACCATTCTGTGATTCTGTGACTCTGTCCCGTCCCCCTGCATTGTGTGGCAGTGTCCCCCGCCGCCAAGGCGTCGCTGCATCCTCCTCCTCCTCGCAGCGTGGCCGAGCCCCCCAGCGAGCGCGTTGCCATTGTCCTGCGCCCTCCAGGCCACCCCAGGGCCGGGATTTCCCGCGCCCAGCGCCCCTCCTTACCCGTGAGGTACACGGCGAACCTGGCGCTGATGTGCTGCACCTGCAGGCTGAGCAAGCACCGCAGGGCCTCGGTGCGGCGCGAGGCGGCGGCGTCGCACGCGTGGTAGTGCAGCACCTCGACCAGGTCGGCCCCTTGGCACGACCTGAGGAGCAGGTTCTTCTTGCGGACGGTGGCGTCCACCCTGGTGGGAGCGGGACCAGCTGCAGCGGCGCCTGCCCGGGCTCGCGCCCCGCTGATGCCTCGTCCGCCCCGCGGCCCTGCGCGAGGGACCCCCGGGTCCCCAGCGGCGACGTCCTCGCGAGCGCGGCGCTGGTACCTGAGGTCTTCTCTGAGCTTCTTGCTCTCCTTGTAGTGAAGGAGCCACTTCCACCTGCCGCTGCTGTTGAGCTTCTCCAGCACCTTCATCACCTCCTTCAGTTGCCCTGGGGAAAGGGCAGGAGATGGAGGGTGGCTGAGGGTGGAAAGGGCGCCTGGAGCTCTCTGGTCCTCCAGCTACTCAAAGCAGGGCCAAATTTGGTCACTAAGGGCCTTGACTAGGGGAGGTCTGAGTATCAACAAGGATGGTGACTCAAAACCCCTCTGGGCCGCCACGTTTCAACACTCCTGCTGTGAATTTTTGCCCTTAAGAGGAATATCTCTCAGTGCAACTCGTCCCCATTGTCTCTTGCCCCGTCACGGCATCTCCAAGAAGAGCCTGGCTCTGTTTTCCCTCCCTCTTTCTCTCTCCTTTGGCTTCTCCTCTCCAAGCTGACTTCTCTCCAAGCTGACCACCCTGGTGCCCCCTGTGCTACTCGGTCTCCTTGGTGGCCTCTGCCACCAAGGTACTTGTCACGACCTGTTACGGTCTGTGTCAACCTGCCACCCTCCTCACAAACACCAAGCAGAAGGAATAGGAGGATCATCCCCGGGAAAGCAAGAGGATTCTCCCCCTTTGAGCATCGCGGGTTCCCTACAAGACCCTTCTCTGCTTTTGGAGACCGTCTGGAGGCCACAAACAACTTTCCCCATGGATTTGCCGCTGGGGATCTCCACCAGGAACCGATGCTGCCTGTGTGAATGAGGGGGACTTGGTGACACTCACCCAGCGTGACCGTCTCCAGCACCTCATCGTCTGAGACCACGAAGCCGCCCGTATGGAAGAGCTCCTGGTACGTGCGCCCCAGCAGGTCTTCAGGCTGGTCCAGTCCGGCGAACACCACATTGGGGCAGTGCTTCAGCCTCAGCAAACACGGCACCTGCTCAAGGCAGAGGGGCTCTGGTCACCTTTTGCCAGCCCCACTCCTTGAACTTGTCCCCGGGACACTCCTGTCCCCGCAGCCCGACCCAAAGGGGAGACGCGTGATGCCCTGGGGGCCTTCATCACCCCCGGCGAGCTCGGCCTGCGGGAAGCAAAGCCCTCGGCCCTCACCTTGTGGATGTGCGAAGAAATGTCCTCGTTCCTGATGACGACCAGCAGCCGCTCGGCCTCGAGGCGCGGGGCCTTGCAGAAGCTCAGCGGCTCCGTCTCCTTGTGGCCACCCTCCTCCAGCAAGGCCTGAAACAGAGAGCACCGGGGGGCGTCAAGCAGCCCGCGCAGAGGAGACCCTGATGGCGCCACAAGCGCCACGAGCCTGAGGGGGACAACACAGCGGGTGCCCCCCGGCCGCCCCCGTCACCTTGGTCCTGGCGAAGAAGGGGTCCTCGCCCGTCTCCACCAGGTAGAAGAGGCCGGCGCGGGCGCTGGCGTCGCGGGCCACGTGGCGCAGGCGGCAGCGCAGGGCGCTGCACAG
>VZSG01001362.1:70726-86114 GCA_013398315.1 Nothoprocta pentlandii
CCCAGTGCTCCAGGTTTGGCCTCCCCAGAGCTGAGCAGAGGGGCAGGATCCCCTCCCTGCCCTGCTGGCAACGTCCTCCTGATGCAGCCAGGAGCCCATTGGCCTTCTTGGCCACAAGGGCTCCACTGCCTCATGGGCAACTTGTCAACCAGGACTCCCAAATCCCTTTCCAAAAGAGGGAGCTCATGGATAAAGAGCCGATGGATATAGAGAGAATAGGTGGCGACTGCAGCAGACGCTGAAACTCACCCTCATTTCGAGACCTGCAGGTTCAAACCTGCAGCCTTTACTCGCTGCCTCCGTGTTCGCTCAGTCCCTCTGCCTGAGTCAGCAGGGGGAAAATGGGACCCACATCCGCACGGAGGGTGCAATGTCCCTTCCTTGTCCCTTCCCTGTCCCTCCTCCTGCCTACGCCAGCAGGCACCTTTCCCGTTTCCCTCATTATCCCAGCAGAAATCCCTTCACTTGTTTAGGGTGGGCTCTTCTCCTGCTGCTTAGGCCATGGTGTCAGCGCAGGGCGCAGCAAGCGCACGGTGTCATCTTGCCCCCTTGCACATGGGACCAGGGAGCCAAAACCAAGCTGAGAGGAGGAAAGGGGCTTGTTCTGCACCTGCATGAGCTTCCAGTTCCAAACATAGCTGTTCCAAATGCCTGAAGTGATGGGTTGAGACGTGAGGACCTGGGTTTAGAGCTGCGTAGCCACAGAGCTCGCCCCAATCTCCCCTCAGGGCCTCCTTGAGCTCCCCCTTGCATGACAGCTCTGGGCAGCTGAGCAGAGAATCTAGCTCTTGAGGCCCACGAGGAGGATTCTGCACCCAAAACCCAGGGCCTGCAGCAGCAAAGCAGTGAGACCGAACCTACCTTGCAGACCCACCTCCCGCGACGAGGCGAACAGGAACAGGGCCAGGAGGCTGACGGGCTCCTCGGGGTCAAATGCTGCAAAAACAAGAAGGTTTCGTTCAGGGGGAGCGTGGCCACCCTGCCTTTCCACACCAGAGCAGGAGATGGCATCCCACGTACTGGTTTCCACGTGGCCACGTCTTACCGTCGTCTCGCGTCAGGGCAGCGGACGTGAGCAGGATGAGGGCGCCTCGGTCTTGTAAATATTTGATGATTGCCTAGAACAAACACGTGTAGAGTTAGAACAACTTCTCCCTTCCCTCCTCAGGCAAACTTTGTATCGCTCAGCAGGACTGATAACAGGCACTGATTGATGGCAAATAGGCAGTGAGAGTAGCAGCTTGTGCCCTGCTGAGGAGGCCAGCGGGCAGTTTACTGGACTCCATTCAGTCGACACCAGTTCCATCAACTGGGACCAGTAACCCTGAGAGGGCATAGTCCATTTATGCTGTTATTCAGCTCCCAAATTCCTCTCACTTCTTCCTGAAGTTTTGTTTGTTTCTGAACTTGTTTCTGTTTCTTTAGCCAAAGCAGTTGCAATTAATGAATGGATCACAGAATGTCTGGGGTTGGAAGGGACCTCTAGAGATCATCTAGTCAACCAAGAAGGAGACTCCACAATGTCCCTGTTCCAGGGCTGTGTCACCCTCACAGTAAAGAAGTTCTTAAATGGACAAGGATAATAATTTTAGTCCCTTCCATTCAGAAGCTTCCAGGTACCTTGACCAGGAATACAGCTCATCCCTACAAGGGGAGGCTTTTTCCAGCAGGAAAAGCAAAGCTGGACTCCAGCCTACGAGAAAACACAACCAATGGTGCCAGCCACGAGCCCAGCTGAAGTTCAATCCATGCAGCTTCTTCATAGCAGCAGCAGCATCCATAAATATGTGGAAAAAAACACATTTGCTGAGTCTACGAAGCTCCCATTGCTCCATCTCAAAGCTGGAAGCTCAAAGGACACGCTCATTTCTTGAGGCTTTTCCTGTGTTTGGCTGTTTTCTGATGACTCATCTCAGACCTTGGTGCAGGCCAAGGTGCCTTTCCTCACGCGGGGCTCCTTCCTCCATGAAGATGCTTCTTTTCAGGAAACTTGTAGGAACTGAGTAACTTCAGGGCTTCCAATCCTCCCTGAAACTTGGCTGATCCCAGCTGACACATTCAGCCACGACAGATTTCACAGCCACGACAGATTTTCCAGAAATGGAGCCAGTCTCCTCCTCCAGTGACAAATGAACAACTTTGGAAGTTGTGAACAACTTGAGGGCAATATTCACTCTTCAGGACAGCAGCTCCCTGGTTCAGTTGTCTCAAGCCAGCACAGTAGAAGAGATAAAAGCCAAAATCTCCGCTGTGTAAATCCAGCCCAGTGAAATAGCTGTGGTTTCTCAGCAGCAGATCAGCTTTCAAGAATGTCAGGAAGAAAATCAAACTGAGAGTGGAGGGAAGTCACCTCACACCGAGGGTGCTGCTGGATTCGGGCAGCCCCAGCACTCCCCGGGCTCCCTTTCACTCTCAGTCCTGAAAGTGAAAGGATATTCCCCTTTTAGGCACTTTTGGGAGCTGCCACAGAAGCACATTCACCCACCAGGCACTGAGAGTGTGTTGTGGGGTGGGAGGAATCATTCTGCTTCCTCACTGAAACGTGGGAGATGTTTTAATCCAGCTCCATGTGTGTAAGAAGGTTGGGAAACCTCAATGAAACAATGCACCTCCTGGCTTCCAAAGCCAAAATGCTCATGGCCATGAGTCAACCCTCTTGTTTTCCAGGGATTCTGGCTCTCTGAGGCTCGTTGGGATGCACGATCGGAGCCTCCGCAGACTCCAAGGATGAGCTGCACTCCGGGGGCTTCACGGTGGCACATCAGGAATCGCAGCCAGATGATCCCTTGGAATCATCAGGAGCCGTGGTCATCACACAGGGAGCAGAAAGAGCCCAGTGTGCTGGAAAAAACCTCTTTGGATAATACAGAGCACAGTCCTTGGGATGACGGGTGAATTCCCCTCCTGAGCCAGGATAAATCTCAGCATCTCAGATCCCCCAAAGCACAAGAGCTTTCAGCAGTGCAGCTGGGAGCATCTAGCTGAGTGGGTGCTATTTTTCAGCACCCAAGTCACAGCTTGTCCCTTTTGTTCAGTCATTATTTAGCGTTGTGCTAAATAACTGTGGGGTTTGGCTCCTGCTTTCTTGATAAATAAAATCCCATGCAGCCCTTGCAAACTATGCCTGTTTGCAATGCAATGGGAAAAATCATTAATAATGACAATTTAATATAGAAATCTCCTCTGGACTAAAAAGAGCCACCAAAGAAGCTTGCTTGGTATAAAGCTCAGTGCATCATTCTCCTCACTCCAGATCAATTCACAGCAGTGACCCTCAGCTAACACTTTACATATAGAACATTTAAACTATGCCTGTGAATAACAAAACATAAAAATAATACTTAAAGCAGGGAAATTTGTTCCACTTAGTGTTCAAAAGCTGTGAATAACATTCCCTAAAGTTCAACGGGCTGCTTAAATATCTTAAAAAAAAAAAAACTTTCCTCCTGCGACAAATCAAGAATTTACAGTTCTTACCAAGTCTTTCTCCTTCAGGTTTTGTAATAATTCATCCATTTTATGTTGCTCCTTATTGGATATTTCCACTTCATACAGGCTGAAGTAAATGCCTTGAAAACACACTGCAGGCAAAACAGAAAGAATCTGGTGTTAAAAAAGAGCAAGTCTTAGATGAACCCTGAATGAACAGGTGCTCTCGTGAAAGGGAGATGAGAGTGCAGGAGGTAGAAAAATTGTGGGTTTTTTCCAAAGAATGTTTATCAAAATCTCTTACACTGGTACACGAGTTCATATCACAGGAAATGTTTCCTATCTCACGAGTGCAGCTTGCAAAAGGGATTTAATTGATGCTGGATTTATTTTTTTTCTGACTGTAAAGCCCTCCATAGGTGGTGGGGCTACCACCCATCAGTGGAGAGGCAGGAGATGCCAGGTCTGATCCTTAGAGGTGGAATATCCCCTCTCTTGGCAGCCAGATCCCATGATGCAGGGGAAATGATTTGGACATCTTCCACACCCACCTGGATGCCACCCTGTGCCACATGCTCCAGGTGACTGTGCTGGAGCAAGGAGTTGGACTAGATGATCTCTAGAGGTCCCTTCCAACCTCAACCATTCTGGGATTCTGTGAATCTGTGAAACCCACCTCCCTGCACAGCTTCAACACACTTGGCACCCTGAGGTCTCAACCTGCAGCGTCTCCCACCTGTCCCATCACACCAGGGCAGCCAAAGGGATGCCCTGAGATGGTGCCACACCACAAGATCATATTGAGCATGGACCTGAGAACATCCCTATCCTGCTCTGAGCTCCTTCCTACCTTGAATATCTGCAATCATCCAAGACAGGAGTTGGGGCTACTTGGGCCTGAGCTCTGACCCAGGTCCCTGGTGCAATACCAGGCAGTTGTTACTCATCACACTGGTGGATTCTACGCTCACCTTCATTCCTGACGTAGTTGCTTTTCCCAAAGGCAGCTTCTGGGAGCTTTTTCTTCAAGTCGGATAATCCCATGACATGGTTCATGTCCAGGTTGGGGGGCCTGTGGGGAGAGGGCAATAGAGGATGAGATGGAAGTATAAAAGGCTCTTAGGTTAAAGGGTAGCAGAGGTTACTCTAGCACTGTGAAACCAGAGACTGCAGCTCTGGAGAAGGCCAGGGAAGTTCTTAACACTTTGCCAATTTGAGGATCCTATTTGGAAACACCTCCAAATCCTGGTATTGGCATCTATGTTACTGGCTGTCACTGCCTGTCTCAGACTGCTTTTGCTGGTTGGTTTCTGACTACTGAGGATATTAAATCTCTTTTCTTTTTCTTTTTCTTTTTCTTTTAGAATAGTTACTTCAATACTTCATTTGTTCCTTTGCCAGGTTGCAAACACAACCAGTTGACTGCACCATCACTGCTCACAGGGAGCAGTGCTTGCAAAGAGGAAAAGCCCAAGCAGGAATAATTGATTTGGAATAAATATCCCCCAATAATATAGCAAAGTGATGGCAAAATACACCTGTTTCATGCTGCAGCTCAGGGCCTGACCTGGCACAACTGCAAGGAAAGGATGGGGCAGGAGAGACAAAGCTGGTAGAAAGAAACCCAGATACTGGCAGCCGACCTACCTGCTAGGGGTGCAAAGGGGACCCCAAAATGCTCACCAAAAGCAGCTGTAATGCACAGAAAGAAGAGGCTACGTACAGCTGGGCTGGAATCGTGGAACTGAACGGGGTCCGCAGGGCGATGCTGCACAAGAGCTGGCCTCGGATGGACAGCTGCCCCCTCCATGGGCAGTAAGATGCTACAGGCAAAAGGAAAACAAAAAAAAAGCTCAGGGTAACAGGAGAGAAGGGGAAGGCAAACAGAGAAAGGCACATTTGTGAAGCAACACCAACCACCAGTTGCTCTTACCTTTGTGATTAAGGTCAGGTCTAAAGAAAAGGGAGAAAAAGAGGGATATTTAGCAGTGGGAAAGAGAAACCAGCCCACCAAAGTGGCTGGAGATTTCAGAACGACAGCAAGTTACTTACAGGCTCTCTCTGGCTACGAGGGGCATCCCCTTGGGCTCCTTGTACTGGCAGGCGATGACCATGTAGGGGCAGATCTGCCTGGGGCGCTCTGCGACGCTGCCACCGGACACTTCGTACACGTAATACTGGGGGGAGAAGGGAAACACAGATGGGAAAACAGCGAGGAGGGAGTGAGGCACCTCAGGTCCTCCCACGAAACCTCCTACCTGGCTCTGCTCGAAGGCCTGGAAGGGGCTGGTCCTGCTGCTCGCGGTGTTTCTGCTCACGGCGATGTGGCAGTCGTAGCCTGGCGATGGGCAGGTGTAGCTGGTGCTGTGATTCTCACATACTGCCTTCACCTTGCCCTGTGCCAGCACGTTTATCAAAAAAAAATGCAATTAAAAATGTATATCCTCACACGCCAACCTGTTGGCAGAGTGCATTTAAAGACATTTGAAATTAAAAATTAATTAAACTAAAAATTTAAATTAAAAAATTAAACTAAAATTAAAAGATCCCTGAATGCTCCTTTTCCTCCAAAGACAAAAGTTCTCAGCTGGGCTGATTTTACATTTTACTGATTTTACTGCCCCATCACAGTTTTGCTGATCAGCAAATCCTTAAAAATCCTTATCCTTAAAAACTGATTGCATGCAAACCATTCCATGCAAAAATGAAGACTTGTATTTTACCTTAATTAGCTTAAAAATGACAATGTAGCCCGATTTTCCGTGATGCCAGGGTCTCGGATGAAGGCAGTCTGCATATTTGGAAATATAAACACCTGTGAAAACAAAGCAATGCAAAAGCACATGAACGGTCTGTCTAGTAAGGCGGATCACAGGCCTGTAGTGAGGAAATTCCTAATGGAAAAGGGATCCTTGGCAGAGCCAGCATCCAGCTGCAAGTGACAGCAGCATTGAACTTGCCAGCCTGAAAAGGGGGAAACATTTTCTGGCTCTTTTCCTCTTTTGGGCTGCTGGCATGGTGCAGTGTTGTCTCTTCCTGGGTTATCTCTAGGAAAGAAGGGAGCAAATCCCTTGGGTTTCTCCTGGGGAAAACAATTTCTCCTGAAATCAATCTCACTTGCACCACTATTAAGCAGGGAAAAGCACCAGGCAAGGGCTTGTCTCCAAAAGGAAGATCTGGCAAAGGACTTCTGAGTCCGCCTGGAAGCAGAGCAGGTCCTTTGCTTAGTCTCATGCTGCTGATTTGGGTAGAGAAGGGCAATGAGGAGGGAACAAAGAGGGAGTAGGCAGGGGGAAGGCTTTGGAAAAGAGGCAGCTGATTATGCAGGCCATAATATTCCTCTCAGCCCAGTGGGATTAAAATACAGACTAAGATAAATAAGGAATTGCACTCTTGCTCCTGGCAAAAGGATTTCTTTGAGTAGCACGTCCTGTGCTATGCGTCATTAGGTATTTGTGGCCTCAGCTCTTGGAGCAAGGGACAAGGAGCAAGCACGGACTGTAAAGGGCTTGGGCACATCACGATTTGCTCTGGTTATCGACAGGATTGCTGGCAAAAGCTCAGCAAAGGCTCTCCGAGGAGCAAACTGGTGGGGAGAAGTGCCAAAATGCTGCTTTGGTGACAAAGGTGAGCAGAATCACTGAGCGGCTGAGGCTGGAAGGGACCTCTGGACACGATCTAGTCCAACTGCCCTGCACAAGCAGGGTCACCTAGAGCACGTTGCACAGGATCGTGTTAGTATGAACATGCTGTTATTAACAAGGTTAATAATGGGTTGTTATTAACAAGGGAGGAAAAAATGAAATGGAGAGAAGAGGTAACGTGTTCCCTTGGGAAGCCACCTAGCTCTGAAGGAGTAGGCAGATGGAAAACACTGTTGCTCGATTCACACAAACACAACTTCAAACGTGAGAAATACAGGAGTATCTTTGTTTTTTTCAGTACCAGAAATACATCTGGGCTTTGTTTTTTGTCTTGAAAGGAACAGTAAAGAGGCCTCTTGGCCCTGTGAGCGGCAGTTTTACCTTTTGCTGGATCCCCGAGTGTGGAGATGGAGCTGGTGTTTACACGCAGGCCTGTCTGACACACCTCTTTTGCCTTCAAAACAAGAGACAGACTCTTTTACCATCTATTTTTAAGTATAACAAACACAGTTGCTGAAATGTAGCACAACTTGCCAAGTCTTTTCAGCAAGGAAACGCTTAGGAGGTGCAGGTCAATCCCATACTACAAACACAACTGGATTCAATGCCCTCTAAAGCCAACAGAGGGAAAATCTGTGGTTTCATGCACTAAATACTGAGATCTACTTATCAAGTGTTGCTACAACAACCCCCATGGAAACAGAAACATTTTCTACATTTGTGGGACAAGGAGAAAAATTCCAGTATTTCCAGAAACCATTGCAAGTGTAAGGCTGGACTTTGCCCTTTCTTTATCTGCGTGGAGAATTCATGGAAAAATAAATGCAAAGGGCCTGGCTCTTTCTACTCTACACTCCCTCCTGCATAGGCACAAGGACTCTGCTTTGAGAGTGTCACTCTGGGTTTGATTTAATCCACTTCCAAAGTGGATTAATCTAGGCATGCGAAGACCTTTAGGATATTGGCCAAAGAGGGATCATGGAAGAAGTTAATATGAATTTATTGTGGGTGAGAAATAAAATTGAGTCAGCCAAACTGCACTCAGTCTTTTATAATTATAAACAGCATGGGACATTCACCTCACCTAATTTTTTGACACTTCAACAAGTGTGAAGTCTAGATTCGCCAACTAGGTTTCTCTTCTGAAGAGCAGAGGATGGGAGGCACCGACAGAGTGGGTTTTAGCCCAGGATTTTTGCATGTTTCTTGTTAGACTTGACCAAACTGCCCTCTGGAGAGTCCCTCTTTCCCAGGACTACACATGGAGCTGAATCAGCTGGCAGAGGGTGCTAGTTTTCCAATAGCTAAAATGAAGTGGGATGATTCCCACTCCCACATGGACACTGAATGCAGTTCACTTTGGTGCAGCTAGTTCAAAATGAGCAGAACTGAACTGCATTCAGGCCACTCTCACCCCAAACAAAACTAGCACTACTGTGATTTAACCCTGTATCATTAATTCACGTTAAAAGTGGATTCCCTTTAGTCTCTGTGATTCTCTGCCTCTGAGCAGACCAACTCTTCCCACAAAATCAAAAGCATCCTCATAGAAAAATGGGCAGGAGTAGCTATTTCTCCATAGCTGTGCCAGGTTCTATCTCCATGTAAATGGCAAAACCAAGGGACCTTGGCTAAAACCACCTGAAAAACTCCTGCTCTCTGTTCTCAAAGGCTTTTTCCCTTTCAAAGTGTTCCTGAAAGGCTTCATCTGCTTGCACTTGCCTGCAGACTCACTGGGAAAAAAAGGAAAGATCATTTTATCCCCCTGCAGAGGGCAGAGGAGATAGACAGAGCTCAAACCACAGTAATAAATTGGAGAGGTCCAAAGTAAGATCCATCATTGCAACCTCACAGGAGTCACTTTTGCAGCTTGCTCTGAACTATTTATGCAGCAGTAATTGCACTGACAACCGGGGTACAAAGAATCGGGGCATTTCCACCAACAGAACTGCTGGGTTCCAGTGGGAAGGAGCCCACATGCACTTGCAATCAACCTTGCTGAGCTGAAGAAACATCTCAAGTTACCTCATCTTCATTGTCAAACAGGAGAAATGCGAAGGTTTCCTCCAGCTCCTCCTGGCTGTAGCCAGCGGCTTCCTTGGCCTGGGCAAAAGCTTTGAGCTGCGGAAGACACAAGGACACTTTGTTCCAGTCGGATCAAACCACAGCCCAGTAATCTTGGGGATATGGGGTACACATGGCAAGTATGCTGCAAGCAGCACACAGAAGTAATGAAATACTTGGGGCATCTTGCATTTAACTCTATGAGTATTTAACATCTCAAAACATAAAAAGGATAGTTTTTTATCCAGCTCTGCACTGACTATTCCAGATCTAAGCAGTCAAGATTTCTAAGCTCTACTTAATTCATGATAATAAACAGAGTTGTTGAGAGCCCTCAGGCTCTTGGTGGAGACAGCCTGTCTTCCACACCAAAGACAATGGGCTGCAGCTGAGGAGGAGTTTTAAAAGTGGCTCTGTAACCCCCTGTCCAAAGGGAAATTTGGGGTCAAAACTGGTGCCTGCACAGGGGTGAGGAGAGGCAGGGAAACCCCACACAGAAACCTGCCTTGCTGTGAATCAGCGGAGTTCAGGTTTGACATAAAATGCCATTAAAGTTCCCTGATAGACATCAAAGCAGCATTTCAACCTGCTCCACCTAGGCAGCAACTGCCGCTGAATTTTGGCAACCTTGGCTGCATTGACTTTTGTTCCTCATCAGATCAGGAAGAAAGAAAAGCAAGGTGGCAAAGAAAAGGTTCTCCTCATGCAGGGAACACAGAGAGGAGGTAGATCAGGCACAAGCTGCATGGGAAAGACACAAAGATCTGCCAATAAATCAGCATTTAGATAGTCCAACAGTCCCACACGGGGACCCAGCGCCTCTCCTGAGCTCCCAGCAAAGCCCCCATCTCCCCCAGGCCTCACCTCGTTTACAAAAACATCGTTTTCCACCAGAATTGCTTGGCTGTATTGAAAACCGTCCCGAGATGTACAGTCCAAGTAGGAGCTCTGCAGCACCGAAACCGCTGTCTGCAAAAGGGAACTCGCCTCTTCCGACTCCGGATGCAAACCTGGAGAAAGGAAAGCAACAAGTAGGACCAAATATTAACTCTGGACATCCCCACATGGTGCACGGGCCTCGTCCAGCAAGTGCAGATCTCCACGGAGCTCTGTGGCCCCCACTGGCAAGTCCCCAGTGGCTCCTCTCCAGCCACACAATCCCCAAGACGTTGCCTTTGCAAGTGAAATTGCCTTTGGGAAGGAGGAACACAAGCTCCCTGTTTGCCAGGAAGCTTTAGGAGCCTTCTCTAGGTTTTCTCTTCATCCTTTCTAACAGGACCAAGAAGCTCTATCTTCCTCCTAGCTCCACCTCCCCTGGCCAGCTTTGGAGCTCTTCCTGTGCAGGAGAAAAGGAAACTCATAACACTCATTAAAAGCAAAACTCAGCAGGCCAGAGAGCTCCCTTCTTCCTTCCCCTAAGGAAACCATCCCCAAGAGACTCTACCCAACTAGAGAAGATGCTCAAGCACTTTGCAAACTACAAACGGGACCAGAAAACAAAAAAATCTCTGCATTTTCTGTGGTTTCGTATACACTGAAATTCAAGTATTTTAAAAAGCAGCTGCTTTGAAATACAGGAAATCTTGGGCTTGGGCTTTCTTGCAGGTTTTAAAACCTTTATTACCGGTGATGACTCACAAGGTTTCATATCTCACGTAGGGTTTGCACCATAAACATGCGTAAAAGGGCTGCTTTTATGACCTGGTGAGCCTAAAACAAATATCCACAAAGGAAGAACTGTGAAATCCCACCTGAAGAACAGGTTCTGAGCTCTCCAAGGCTCTCCAAGGAAAAACTCACAGAGATTTTGCAGACAAACAGTTCTCACAGTTACCTCCCATGCAGAAAGACCCACCTTTCTGCAAAGCAGCATCAGATTCCAAATCTGAGATTTTGACTCCTATTTTTAAGTTTTTATCTGTTTTTTTTTTCTCCTCAATTGAAAAAAAAAAAAAGAAAAAATCCTCACACCACAAATCTTGTTATTCCTCTCAAATTACTCGACTTGGGAAAAGGATCTAACATAAAAACAAAAGGAAGAGCTGTTTGAAACGTGTGCATTTAATGCACTTAGCCACGGCACTAAAACCCAACGCAGCAAATCTGAGCAACTGGACTTATCAGGGAGAAGGGAGATGGTTTCTGTTCTGTGTTGAGCAAAGGACAAATCTGGACAAGGCAAAATAGTATAATTTAAGATTAAGCTTAAAAGATTATATGATTAAAAGTCCCAAAGGGAATAAAATATATCATGGATGTGCTAAAGCCAGCAAAACCATCAGACGTTTAGTATTTTGGAGGGTTAAAAACCAAAGGACTTAAAAGCTTGCGAAGCTTTGGGGGATGCGTCATAAACAGCAGTTTTGCAGATGATATCTCAAGTATTTGCTCCTTGTGTTGTTCCCTAAACGCAGTGTAAAAATGATGGAAAGCTTAAAAGCGGGGAAAAAAACATAAGTTTCCATAGTAATATGTAAATACACGAGATGAAACAATCAGGGTGCGTTGCCACCAAGTCCTGCAGTTTGATGCGACCCTCAGCTCCGCTTTCCGATTTCCGAGGCGCCTCCCGTCCTGTCTGCACCTCATGGAAGAGCCGGCATTCCCGGGAACACGTTCCAGATGCTGGCGTCTTCGATCCGGTGTTCCCAGGGCGTCTTCGATCCAGTGTTCCCAGGGCAGCACGCGGCTGTTGGAGGCTCCGAGGAGGCGAAAGTGAAAGTGCCTCCTGTGGAAGCAAAAGTGAAAGTGGCCGCTTTCCTGCGCAGCCTGGATGTGTCACAGCCGCCCGGGCTGGCGGGTGGCACAGCGAGGGCTGGAGCAGACCTGGAGGAACCAGCTTGGATCATGGGAAGCTATGGCTGGTGTTATCCGTGCTCCAAAGTCCTCCGGCGGGGGGGATGAAGAGTCAAGTGATTTCCTGCTCTGATAGCAAAGGAGAAATCCCTGCAGCTACTGATCTGCAAAACAGGTTGAGCTCAGCGGCTGGGCAAAACCCAGTGGACTTCTTGGACAGCTGCTCTCACCCTCCTTCCTCCTCTGGGGCTCTTCTAGGAGACACAAACCCAGTTCCTTCAACCTTTCCTCCTTCAGCTCATCCATCTTCACGCAACCTCCAGGTTGCCCCACCACACAGGGGCTTCCAAAGCCAACCTGCGACCTTTGGCTCATTCATCTTCACATGCCCTCTGGGTTGTGCTCCCACACAGGAACTTCCAAAGCCAACCTCGGACCTTGGGCTCATCCATCTTCAAGTAATCTCCAAGTTGCCCCACCACACAGGCACTTCCCAAGCCAATCCAGGGCCTTGGGCTCATCCATCTTCACACACCTCCAGGTGGCCCCACCACATGGAGGCTTCCCAGACCAACTCAGGAACACAAGTGGCCACTGGTGCAAATAAGAAAATGGGATTTGGTTTCCCTTTTTTTCCTCATCTTAAAATGTATCTAGTGCTTGATCAATGATGTCAAATCCCCCAAAGTTTGGGGGATGCAGCCATTCCACTCACCTCCTGGGCTTCCAACCTGTCCTTGGTGCAGTTGCTCTCACGGGGTCTCTTCCCACAGCCCTTCTCCTTCTTGTCTCCCTTTGACCAGGAGTTCTTCAGAGTTTTAGCTTGGTCCTATCTTTGGTACGTGCTGTACCAGCAGGTACCACGAGCACCACATGCAGCTTGGGACCAGGAATAGTTCATCTACTGCAAGCTGACACCTTAGACCACCCTTCCACCCTTGGCCAGGAAACTGGCCAAGAAGGACCTTGGGCCTGAGTTGGGACAAGCCATTAAATGAGCACAAGGTTTTAGCCCTAGGTCAACTTGCACAGTGTCAGGTCTGCACCAGATACCAGGCTTGTGTTGCCATATCGGAGCAACCACAATTGGAAGCATCTCCTTCTCTTCCACATGGGATAAAGTCAATTATCCTGCAACTGCTACAGGTCTCCAGCAAATAAATCACAATAGATAGTTGTGAACTACCTCTTCACAATGGATGTTTCCTCATGCTCTCAGGAAGAGTGTGGTCAGTCTGAGTGAGGAAGAAGAGGCTGGAGAGATGAAACTGAAAGCCACAACTCCTTGGAGGGTGTCACAAAGTCAATGGAGCTACTATGACAGTGACATTCAGCAAAACAAGGGCAACACCGTGGGCTGCAGCTTGGCAGGTTCAGACTAGGCAGATTTTTCCCCAGGAAGGTCATGCAGCCTTGGGACAGGCCACATAGAGGTGCAGGTCTCCATCCTTAGCTGGCCTGAACTTGTCTAGTAGTGGCGAAAATCCCCTGGGAGGAGAAGTCCTGTTCCGGACAACCCTTCAGCCAACATCTCTGATTTTATCACCTCTTCTGTCACCTTCAGCTGCGCAAATCTTTGCAGATTTGGGGTTCCCTTTGCTTATTCATTGCACAAGACGTCGCCGCTGCCTTTCATCTCACCAGATGCTCTTCAAACCACTTGTCCCAAACACAGGGCGAAGGATGGGGCAAAGCTAAAAACCCAACACCAACGAATTTGTCTTCCTTAACTTACATTTCACGGTTGCCTTAAATGCAACCCACAGACTCTATGTTGAAAACCACAGACAGGGACCTACTACGCAGCACCTAAAGAGAAAATCCACCACATGAGCCAGAGTTTACCCACTTTTCCACAGCATTCCAGCCCCATGGTACCGAACCTGCAAATCCACGCTGGGAAAGCCCTGGATCCAACGTGCCCGCAGTGCAAAACTCACCGCGCACGCACTGCTGCAACACCTGAACACTTCCCAGCACACGAGCAGCTTTGCGAGAGCAACAGCGACATTCCACAAGTTAAAAACAACCTTCTCGACGCGGAGCCCTCCCACGGATTTTCCATTTGGGGAAGAGAAAAAAAAAAAAATTGGCTGTGGCTGGAGAAATTGGGTGTATGTTTATCTGACCTGCAAAGAGCTCAAAAACAGCAGCCATGCTCATGCAGATCCCCACGTACCTTCTCTTCTGGCTCTTGAACAAACTGAAAACCTTAGTAATGTTCCTCTAGGTTCGTTTTGTGGCGTTCATGACTTCTGCTCTCATTACAGATGTTCTAATTTTAGTGTTGCCTCCCTTTCCCCCAGTTTTTTGTTCTGCTTGGTGCCACAGTGCCCAGACCCTTCAGCTATGGAAATTACCTACAGCACCCAGCTGCCTTGAGAGGTCCAAGTAAAAACCGAAGGCAGAAAACACCCAAATTCCCCCTGCGAACGCACAAACTAAACTGAGCACCCCACCAAAACCAAAAGCCAATGATTTGACCCTCAACACGAGAGCCAAACAGTGTCAAATCAGCGTTTGCTGAAAAAATAAAAGTAACCCCACAAATGTTTCACTTTCTTCACCCAAATCTGTGCCAACGATTTCGGGAAGCGCCGACACCGGTGTTTTGTGCAATAATTTAGCGGAGCGGTTTCACCAAAGCTTCGTGTCCCGTCAGTTTTTCTCCTTGAGCATCGCTGGCCCTCAGCAATGGACCGAACCACCAAAACCACAGCAGGGGGAAAAAAAAGGGGGAAAAAATGAGATAAAAGAGGTTATTTTTAATCCGGGGATGCTCAGCAGGTTTTTTGGATGCAACCAGCTGCGTCGCGGCCGCTCCGAGCCTGGTGGGACACTGAGTTGGGCACTGAGGGAAACACTGAGGGGCAAAAACACGGAGTTTGGGTCAAGTCTAACAGCCGGATTTGGCTAAATCAGGTGTAAGACCAGCAGCAGGGCCAGGGTGGCCATCTCCAGCCCTAGGGAAGGCCTTTCACCTCTGCTGACGGCAGTTTTGGGGACAAGGCAGTTTTCCGCTTGGAAAATGGTGATTTCTGTGAGGCCAACACACCGCATTTAAAGCAAATTTTCCATTTTCCTCCCAGCAAAGCTCTGGGACGCGGATCCCTGCCTCGAGACGCATCCGCCCACCCGTCACGCCGGCCAACACAGCACACGGGCGCCGTGAAGCCAAATCCCAAAGCAAAAACCCACAGATTTAGCCCCAAAAGCCAGGCAGAGCAAGACAGGTAGCGGTGGCTCCCGCTCGCGGAAACCCGGCGGCTCCGTCCGGATTCTCCATTCGCGGAGGGGCTTCGGTTAGCGCGGCTCCCTCTGCGTGCCCTCCGGGGGCGAAAATGGGGGGAAATCCAGCGGTTTTGGTGCTGCTTGTCCCACCCAGCCCCGGGCCAACGCAGCCGCCTCGGGCCGCCGTGTCCCCCGCGCCGGTCGCGCTCACCCGTCCCGCCGGC
>VZSG01001363.1:0-22262 GCA_013398315.1 Nothoprocta pentlandii
GAGCCCCGCGCCGTGCGCCCCGCGGCCGGGCGTGAGCGCTGCCCGGGGCTCCTTCCGCGGCGCCCGTTGCTGGAGCAGCCCGGCCCGTGTCACCCCCCAGGACACGGGGCTCGCCCGAAACGCGCCCTGGCCCCGCGGCCGGCGCTCCTGCGGGACTGGGCAGGACTCCGGAGCCGCCCCTGAGCCGGAATGGATCCCGCGGGATCAGCCGCCCGCATCCGTGCGCGCGGCACGGCCCAGGCCTGCGATGATTGTGCAGCGCTTTGCCAGGCCGCTTGACACAGCAGGCACGGGCGGGATTGCAGAACGCCTGCGTTTCGCACCGGGAGCAGCCCCCGGCACAGAGAGCGGCCGTTCATCCGGGAGGAGCCGAGCGCCCGGCAGGACGTGCCCGTGGCCGGGGAGCAGAGGGACGTCAGGCCGCGATGTCCCCCGGGGCCGCTTCCTCAGCGCGGCTGGCGAGGAGCAGCCGGGGGGCTCTGCGAGGGCAGCACAGAGCCCCCGTGCGCGCTAGCAGCGTGCCCGGGGGCACTGAAAACCACAGCGCTGTTTTGCACGGGGGCAAATGATGTCCTGGTTACTCCCTGCGTCGTCAGGCTGGGGAGCAGCGCGGGGCAGCTCTTGGTTTCCCCCAAATGAATCACTCGTTTGGAGAGCGTTAGGGAAATGCGGGCGAGTGATGGGATGGAGCCCGGGAGGAGGTGCCTGCAGGCAGCCAAGCTGGGTTAGGCTGAGGTGCCTGTATCCCTGGGGCACCTATATCCCTGGAGCACCTATGTCTTTGCAGTGCCTATATCCCCGGGGTGCCTATATCCTTGAAGCGCCTATATCCCTGGAGCACCTATTATCTCCAGGGCACCTCTATTCCCCAGGGCACCTGTATCCTCGGAGCACCTATATACCCAGGAGCACCTACAATTTTGTGGAGTCTCCTTCTCTGGAGACCTTCCCAACCTACCTGGATGCGCCCGGGTGCCCCATGCTCTGAGTGTCCCGGCTTGAGCAGGGATTGGACTAGATGATCTATAGGCGTCCTTTCCAACCTCAGCCATTCTGTCAATCTGTGATATCCCTGGGGCGCCTATATCCCTGGAGCACCTATATCCCCAGGGCAGCTGTATCCTCAGAGGACCTATATCCCTGGAGCGCCTGTATCCCTGGGAGCACCTATATCCCTGGAATGCCATACAGAGTGAGTTGTGCATTGGGTTTAGCCCTGGGCAGGAGGGCACCACAGGGTTGGGCATCATTCAAGGCTCTCTTGGGAGCCACTAAGTGGAGCACGGGCCCCGTACTTGGTGCCAGGAATGAGACACATGGTGACATGGAGCCAGATACCCCTTTGGGGAACAGGGAGGGACCTGGTTTTACCTATAGATGGATTGTCAGCCGAACCCCAGGCGGGCCAGCGAGCTTGAGGAAGGCCCGGAGGAGGATTTCTCTGGAATTGTTGGTGCTTTCCCGTCGCGGCTGCTCAGTAACGTGGTCCTGTGTTGCCGTGAAGCCACCAGAGCTCTGCGCTCCAGGTCACTCACACAAAAGCAGGGCCTGGAAGTCACTGGGTGCAAAGTCTCCTGTCTCCAGAGTGTCCCGCCCCTCGGGAATTCAGCTTTCCAGAGCTGAGGCAGCTGGAGCTTCCTGGCAGGCTTTTCAGACTGGCCTGGAGATTTCTGAGAGCTCTGATGGGCCAGAAATGCTTTGGAAAGAAGGGGCTGCTCTTCAAAACCGCCTCACCAAGCTCCTCCGTGCCTCACTTCCCAGGTGCACAGCAACAGGCTAAAACTGGGAAAAAACAATGGTTTCCATAGCCTTTTTTTTTTTTTTTTTCTCCCCAGTAACAGTGTCAGCCGTTTCCTCATTGGAACTCGTGTCAGAGTTCCCTTGGCGAGGGAGGTGACAAGCTTGCCTTGGTCCCCCCGGTCCCGCTGGAGGTGCCCTGAGGTTGCAGGTTGGATTTTGGCGCTTGGGTTTGTCCCGGGCGGGTTTGGTGGCCGGCGCTCATGGTGTCCCCTTGGGCAGCCCCTGCAGCCGTGCTGGCAGCAGCACCCGCTCGACGTGGGGCCACACTCCGTGTCCTCGTCCCCTCACAAGCAGGGTCAGTGCCCTGGGGCAAACAGCGTGCGAGAGGATCCAAGTCCAAGGGTCCCTAGGGAGCAGGTCCAATTCCTGGAAGCGGAGGCCCGGCCCCCTCAGCAGCGTGTTCTGAGCACGGAGACACCAGATTCCGGAGAAATCCCAGCAGCTTCCAGGCTTCCCCCCGTGCTGGCCTCCGTTTTTCCATGCAGGGAAGGCGCTCCCAGGCCTGCAATGAAATGGATTTGTGGCAAACACGTTCAGGGCAAAGGCCGACCTTGTGTCTTGGGGAGATGGTCGTGGTGAACATGGAATACTCAGTGAAACACTCAAACTTATTCAATTTTAGCGGGAAATGCTTTCCAGAGCATTAAGGATACTGCGTTTCTCGCCTGATCTGTGCTGGAGTTTGCATCCTGTCCCTTGCGGCCACCGGCCGGTGACAACACGAGGCACCGTCTCTGCTGCTGGTCCCCATGCTCCCAGTGGGCCCCGGAACCGTGCAGATGGGCTGCCGGGAAGGATCTGGGAGGAGGAAGGAGCCAGGAAGAGGAAGGAGAGAGGAAGAGGAAGGAGATGGGAGGAGGAAGGAGGTGGGAAGAGGAAGGAGGTGGGAAGAGGAAGGAGCCGGGAGGAGGAAGGAGTCGGGAAGAGGATGGACCTGGCAAGAGGAAGAAGCTGGGAGGAGGAAGGAGCTGGGAGGAGGAAGGAGAGGGGAAGAGGATGGAGCTGGCAAGAGAAAGAAGCTGGGAGGAGGAAGGAGCTGGGAGGAGGAAGGAGCTCGGAGGAGGAAGGAGCCGCGTCGTGGCAGTTTGTGCACGAGCAGGCGGGAGGCGACGCGGCTGCGCGCGGGCACCGACGCAGCTGGGTGCGCAGAGCAGTTTCAGCCCTCGCCCTCCTCCTCGGCCATGTGTCGGTGGTTGTGGCCAGGTGCAACCTTCTCAAAAACAGCTGCTTTTTATGCCGGAACGACCCCTGCTTTTCAGTTCCAGTGGTTGTTTTGCAGCAGTGCACGGGCGGCTTGTGAAACACCTCCTGGCTCTGCAGGTGGGCTAATAACGCGAGCGGGACGTTTCATGGTGTGCAACCACGTAGCAGAGAGCTTCACGTGCAGGTCGTGGGCTGGAGCAGCCGGGGTGGCTGCGGTCAGCCCGGCGGGCACGGCACGGTGCCTCTTATCCCGGTGCCTGCCGTGCCCGTATCCAGCATCCCGTGTCCGTAGGGCGCTGCTCTTTGCTCTCGGAGCCGGGAAGATGCGGAGCTCCGAGCGTGGCGGCTCCGGAGCTGGCGCCATGGGGCCGGTGCTGCTTGGCGTTCTTTGATCTGCCCATTTTTCCCTGCCTCCGCTGTGAGCCGCGGCCTGCGGGGATCTGGACACGCTTGATGCATCGGGGCTGCGTTTGCGCCGTGGAGCTGTTGGTTTCCCGGGGGCCACGGCGGTGACACGGGCCATCGGCTGGGGTTTGCAGGGACACTGCTACTCCATCCTCTGGGTGCTGGTAGCTCCTCCTTTACCCGCACGAAGCCCCCGTGCTCTGGAATGGCCGGAGCTGCCGGAAAGCTGGGCCTGGAGGCTGCCGTTGGAAGCAGGGGTTGACTCCAGGTCGCTGGGTTTGGAACCCCTGGTCTGAGCCAACCAACTGGGATTCTCTTTGGGAAACATAGAGGACCGTCCCATTCCACGCTCCCTTCCCAAGTGGCGAGGGTGGTTCCAGCAGGGACCAGGCAGCATGGAGCCTCCTCCGAGGTGGGACAGGCGTTGGGCGGGTTGTAGGCGCTGCCGATGTCCTCACGGGAGAAGGAAGCCAAGCACAACCCGTCCTTTACCTCTGTGAGCAGGGAGCTTCGGGGACAAGACCTATGAGTGGAGCTCGGAGGAGGAGGAGTCCGTGAGGAAGGCAGGGCCGGTGCAGGTCCTCATCGTCAAGGACGACCACTCCTTTGAGCTGGACGAGGCGGCGCTCAACCGCATCCTGCTCTCCGAGGCCGTCAGAGATAAGGAGGTGGTGGCCGTGTCCGTGGCCGGAGCTTTCCGGAAAGGGAAGTCCTTCCTCATGGACTTCATGCTGCGCTACATGTACAACAAGGTATGGGGGGACCCCACACATCCAGCGCTGCGGGTGACGCTGGCTCCGCGCTCCGGGGAGGCCGCGGCTTGTCCGGGACCACGGGGCCTTCCCGGAGCGCGGAGCCCTCGCGGTGCTGGCGGGGAGGAAGGGCCGGAGCCCCGCGGGACGAGCGCTCCGGCAGCTCCGCGTGTTCCCGCCCGCAGGACGCCGTGGACTGGGTGGGGGATGACAACAAGCCGCTGACCGGGTTCTCCTGGAGAGGAGGGTCCGAGCGGGAGACGACCGGCATCCAGATATGGAGCGAGGTTTTCCTGGTGGACAAGCCCGACGGTACCAAGGTGGGTCCTGCTCTGGAGATCTTCCCAAGGCGCCTGGATGCGCCCGGGTGCCCCGTGCTCTGGGTGTCCCTGCTGGAGCAGGGGCTGCGCTGGGGGATCCATAGGGCTCCCTTCCAACCTCAGCCGTTCCGTGGGTCTGGGATTCTGTGTGTGCTGCCATTCCCTCGCAGGGCAGCTCGTGCCCCATCCCGGCTCCGGCGGCTCCGGCGGCTCCGGCGGCTCCGGCGCCCGCGCGACCGCAGCCGCGGTCTCGGCGTCCCCCTCGGCCTGCCTGCGTTCATGCCGGGGCATCCGCTTGCTGTGTCTCCTCGCAGGTGGCAGTGCTGCTCATGGACACGCAGGGCACCTTCGACAGCCAGTCCACCCTGCGCGACTCGGCCACCGTGTTCGCCCTCAGCACCATGATCAGCTCCATACAGGTGGGGAGGAGGAGGAGGAGGAGGAGGAGGGCTCCGGGCCTCGCTTCCCAAAAGCGATGGTCCCAAGCGAGCAGCTCGGCCTCTCCCTGCCCATGGGAGCGATGGGGCCGACGTGCCGGCTATCCCGAGCGCGGGATTCACGTGTGATCCGTCCTCACGGATCCATCCCGTCGGGACTTGGCCGTCCCGATCCCGTTGCAATGTCTCTTTCTCCATGCAGGTGTACAACTTGTCGCAGAACGTGCAGGAGGACGACCTGCAGCACCTGCAGGTGAGGCCCCCGCAGGCCCCTCCGCCCGCACCTTCCTGTTCCCGCCTAGCTAGGCTTTTCCTAAGTCGTTTAACAAAAAGAAAAGCTAAAGTTTACCTGGAAAAATCCATGCTGCTCCGGGCGGTGCGGTTTTCCACAGTGATGGAAGCGTCCCACCATTAGCAGTGCAACTCGGAGCTCTCCGTCTGAACGTTGAGCTGTTCAACGCGAGAGCCCGATCCCAGGCATCCGTGGATGCATCACGGAGCGTTAAAGAGGGAGCGGGGAGCCCGCGGGCTCTGCCCTGCCCCGCTCCCCGACCCGCCGCGCTTCTCTCGGCAGCTCTTCACCGAGTACGGCCGCCTGGCCATGGAGGAGACCAGCCTGAAGCCCTTCCAGGTGAGTGGGGCCACCAGCCCGTGGCCTTGGCCACCAGGTGTCACTACGGCCCGTGGGACGGGGACGAGAAGGGGAGGCCGGGAAGCAGGAGGAGACACTGGCCCGGCTCCAAACTAACCTCAGAGCACATGGTGGGTCCCATCGGGCACTGACAATAATGACTAAACCTTATCCAATATAGCAAACGCGCCGGATTTGGGGCAGCTTTGGGTGTGTTTTGCACCCTAGCATGTGCAGTCAAGTGATGGAAGATGCTGAAGACGGCAGCAAAACCCCACGGCTCGAAGCAGGGAGAGCGAGGAGAAGTTTTTAATGGGGTGCAGGAAAAGCTGGGTGTGAAGTCGCTGTCGCTGGCCTGCGTCTAAGAGCTGTCAGGAGAAGGTGGCCACAGAGCACGGCGCAAGTGAGCTCCTTTCTGCTCCTCAGAGCTGCAGCTGCGGGGAAACTCGAAATGTGCTTAAGTCATTAAGAGGGATTAACAGGCGCTGGTTTTAACAAAGACCGTAAGTGAGGACGATTCCCTCAGTACCTGGGGTAATAAGCCCTGGAAAAAAATCCCAGCATCAGTTCCGCTAGCCCTCGAGTCTGGTCGCTAGAGGTATCGGCCACCGCGACACGTTGCCTTATCTGGAAAGGACGCAGATTAAAAGAAGTGAATAAGGCGCCGAGCCGGCGTGTCCGTAGCCAAGGGATTAAAGACTCGTTAAGGGACAGAGGAGAGGAACCCTGAGCTGCCTCCCGGTCCAGGCCTGCGGAGCGGCCGTGATTTCCAGCGGGGCTCTGGGGCTCCGGTTCCCGGGCAGGATGCCGGGGATGTGCCAAGACTTTGCAGGGACTACGAGCCGGCTGCGCTGCAGTTTCCTTGTTTCTTTGGGCTGGAAAGTTGGGCTCCTTCGGCGCAGATGACCAACGGCAGCGATTCGTGAGGCTGCCCTGCTGCTCGACATCTGCTTCCCATTAACCGCCCGCCTGGAAAGCTGCCGGTGCAAGAGGCTTAAAAAATGAGCCCGTGAAATTCCCGTTGGATGCGGTTGCGTGCGGCCGGCGCGAAGGAGCCCGGCGCCTTCGTGCCCATCGGGGTGCAGCGCCGGCGGGGGCTGCAGCTTGGGCTCCTGCAGCTGCTCTGCCCGGGGAACGGGGATGGTCCCATCACGGGCTCCCATCCCGTGGGGTCTCTCCCAAGCCGGGGGTTTTGCCCCGCGGCTTTGGACGCGCTCGTGGTTCTGACCCCGCCGCGTTTCCCTCCCGCAGTCCCTCATCTTCCTCGTGCGCGACTGGAGCTTCCCCTACGAGTTTTCCTACGGCTCGGACGGCGGCGCCAGGTTCCTGGAGAAGCGCCTCAAGGTGGGTGGGCGCCGGGGGCGGCGCGCGGGGCCGCCGGGGCCGCCTGACGCGGCGCCGTCTCGCCCAGGTCTCGGGCAACCAGCACGAGGAGCTGCAGAACGTGCGCAAGCACATCCACTCCTGCTTCTCCAGCATCTCCTGCTTCCTGCTGCCCCATCCCGGCCTCAAGGTGGCCACCAACCCCAACTTCGACGGCAAGCTCAAAGGTGAGACCTTTAGCCCACCTTTGGCCCAAACGTGGGCAAATCCATCCGGGATGCACCATGCTCCGGTAGCTGCGCTGGTGCATGGGGTGTCCCGGTGGGTGCCCGGTTCCGGCTGCAAGCCAGGGGCGACGGCCTTGGGTTCCCTTCCAGAGATTGACGACGAGTTCATCAAGAACCTGAAGGTTTTGATCCCCTGGCTGCTGCGGCCCGAGAGCCTGGACGTCAAGGAGATCAATGGGAACCACATCACGTGCCGAGGCCTCGTGGAGTATTTCAAGGTAGAGGTGGTGGCGGTGGCGGGCCGGGCGCCGTGGCGGCCGCGCGGGGCCGTCCCTGCAGCCAGCGCGCTCTCTTCCGCAGGCCTACATCAAGATCTACCAGGGCGAGGAGCTGCCGCACCCCAAGTCCATGCTGCAGGTAGGGGCAGGCGCGCGGGCGCGCGGGGGCCGCGCGGCGCCACTCGCTGACCCTCACCCTCGGGCCCCTCTCGCAGGCCACCGCCGAGGCCAACAACCTGGCGGCCGTCGCCACGGCCAAGGACACCTACAGCCGGCGCATGGAGGAGGTGGGACACGCCAGGCTGCTCTCCCGAGGCTGGAGGGCATCGGGAACGGGTTGGGACACCCCAGGCTGCTCTCTGGAGGGTGTTAGGAACAGGCTGGGACCCCCCAGGCTGCTCTCCTGAGGCTGGAGGACATTGGGAACAGTCTGGGACACCTCAGGCTGCTCTCTGGAGGACATTGGGAACAGTCCGGGACACCCCAGGCTGCTCTCCAGAAATAGGAGGACATTGGGATCAAGCTGGGACCCCCCAGGCTGCTCTCCTGAGGCTGGAGGACACTGGGAACGGGCTGGGACCCCCCAGGCTGTTCTCCAGAAATAGGAGGACATTGGGAACAGTCTGGGACACCCGAGGCTGCTCTCTGGAGGACAATGGGAACGGGCTGGGACCCCCCAGGCTGCTCTCCCGAGGCAGGGGAGCAGCGCGGTGCCGTGTCCTTCGGGAAGGCTCTCCCGGGGCTGTGGTGGGACAGGGGCCTGGTGGCCGGCAGCAGGTCCGGGGCCGGGCAGGCCCTGGCTGGGGTGTCCCCGGCAGCTCGGGGCAGCCCCTGCGGCCCAGCATCGGCCCCGGCCCTGTTTTAGCTGCTCCTTGGTTGTCCCGAACCGTTGCCCGCAGGTGCCGGGATGCCCCGTCTCCAGGCCGGCCACCCAGCCCTGGTGGCCCTTGGACACCTGGAAACGGCGCCCGGAGCTCGGGGCGGGAGGAGGGCGGCCGGGCGCCCTGCCCTCCTGGGGGGTCTCACCATGGGACGGAGCGGCCCGTGGCCGCGCGCGGGGTCCCTGGCGCCACCGGCCGCGTGTTGCCCGCAGGTGTGCGGCGGGGACAAGCCCTTCCTGGCGCCCAGCGACCTGCAGAGCAGGCACGCGGAGCTCAAGGAGGAGGCCGTGAAGCTCTTCCGCGGCGTCAAGAAGATGGGCGGCGAGGAGTTCAGCCGGCGCTACCTGCAGCAGCTGGAGGCCGAGATCGACGAGCTCTACATCCAGTACATCAAGCACAACGACAGCAAGAACATCTTCCACGCCGCCCGCACGCCGGCCACCCTCTTCGTGGTCATCTTCATCACCTACGTGATCGCCGGCGTGACGGGCTTCATCGGCCTGGACATCATAGCCAGCCTGTGCAACATGATCATGGGCCTGACGCTCATCACGCTCTGCACCTGGGCCTATATCAGATACTCTGGGGAGTACAGAGAACTGGGCGCCGTAATAGACCAGGTGGCCGCCGCGCTGTGGGACCAGGTAGGAGAAGGAGCTGGTGTGTAAGAGAAGGATAACAAAGGAGCCCCCCGTCCCACTGCTGCCCCCCGGGGTGCCTGTTGGAGAGGGGGGACCCTTGGGTGCAGCGTGGGGGGCGGTTGGGACGGGCCTGGGGCAACATTGGGAGCCACCTGCCCAAGACCTCGCAGGAAAAACCCTCGTCCCGCCTCTTCCTCCCCTGGGCCAAGCGCTCCCAAACCCGCCTTGTTAAGCGCTCCCAAACCTGGCCTCCCAAGGCCAGGCCTGCAGGAAGGGGCCACCCTGCACCAGGGCTCGCGGGGAAGCGCTCCCAAACCTGCCTTGTATTTTTTAATTTTTGGTGTCCAAACAAACGAGCTGGTCCTCGGGGCTGCCTCCCAGCAGGAATTAGGGCTGTGCCCTGGCCTGGGGGCACCCGGACGGGGTTGGCGCTGGGGTGAGGCCAGGGCTGGGGAGGCCGCGCGGCGCCCGGGCCCTCCTCATGCACAGAGTGTTTGTGTTTTGTCTCCTCTCCTTTCCCCCCACGCCTCTCCCCAGGGAAGCACGAACGAGGTAAGTGACACGTGTGTCCCCCACCCTCCGGCATGGGGCAGCCCTTAGCTCCCGAGCCGAAGAAAGAGGAACCCCCAAATCTGCCCCTGCCTTTGGCTTCTCGTGTGTGTGTGGGGGGGGCTGCTTGGGGCAACGCGGGAGCAGAGGAACAAGCACCAGGAAAAGCCCAAGGGAAGAGACGGGCCCGGGCAGGAGCCAGGGCTTTCCTTACCCCATGTTCACTTGAAAGGGACGACAGTCAAACCCGTGGTAACTAGTGGCTCTCAGGCCTCTAGGACATCCCAAGCACTTCAGCAGTTAAAATAACAGCAATAAATCTGCCTTCAGCTGCGGAAAAACAACCATTTCACAGCAAAACCTCCCCCGGGGTCATTTGTGTCTGCTTGGTGGTGGAAGACAAAAGGCCAAGGATGCTGAAATACAAATTTTAAGCATGAAACCCATAGGGAAAGCCAAGCCTAGCAGGTACCTTACTGCCACTCCAGAAATGTCTTGATTCAATACAATTGCACAGAGCTTTCTCCTAGGCAAGAAGCTTCAGCTCTTAACTTTTGGATATAGCTATATATGCAAACTTTGGATATAGCTATTATAGCTACTTTTGGAGTTTTAGCTATAATCAAAAGTTGATGCACAAAAATTGCACGTGGCAACTGCTTTGAACATGGAAAAAAAAAATGTAGAAAATAAGCACTGTAACCACGCTGAACCATCAAAATAGGCAAATTCTTCTTCTTTTTGCAGGCGTTGTACAAACTGTACAGTGCAGCAGCAACTCACAGACACTTGTATCATCACGCCTTCCCCGCGCCGAAAGCGGAGGCTGCCGAGGGCTCGGAGAGGAAGAAGATGTGAGCGGGAGCTCGGGGCCGCTGCCCGAGGGGCTCTCGGCAGCATCGCCGTCACGCGGCCCTGCGCGAGGGGCTGGTTCAACACGTTCATGTTCCTTTGACGACACGCTCTGTGATGGGAAGATGTAGGCATGGTTCTTGTTTTGTTAATATGTACATATGTCTTCTGCTGCAAATACCAAGTGCTTTTAATTTGCACTGTCGAGTGGAATGCCCAGCTAATTTATGAAAACTGGTTTTTGTCCTTTGATTAGTATGAGTTCGTTAATGATTTCATGGTCACGTACATGATGCTGCAACAAATTACAGGCAGACCTAGCGTTATTCAAAGGGCAACTTATTTTCCGATACTTGATCAAGTGCAACATGTAATCAAGGTTTTTCTTCAATTAACTTTAGCTCATATCTGCCATGAGCTGCTTAATTACATCACTGTAATCAAAAGGAAAAAGTATTAACTTGCTTTACCAGGAATTGTAAGGACACTTCTGCTACAGTATATTAATGATATTGTAAGGAAAGCGTACATTTCTGTTCATAACTAATGCACAAAATATCACTTTGTACATGTATTTGAGAACGTTTCACTGCCTTTCTGTATATATTCATTATAGCGCATAGAGTGTGCTCAACAGTTCTATTCTTTTATCATCAAAAGTATTAAAGTTGGCTTTTGGTTCCTAATAACTCACTATGGAGTAGCAGTTACCACCAGAGTTTAGCACTTCTCTTTTTTTACGTTGTTTTCTCGGCATCCTTTTGGCCTTCGGGATTTGTGCTTCAGTTCCTACACTGACACTTGGAGACGCTGCTGACGGCTGCACTGCCCAGGTGGGAGCCCCGAGATACTTGTGCCAAGATGGTAGAGCCAGGCTTTATAGAGTCCTTAAGGTTGGAAGGGAGCTCTAGAGGTCAGCTAGTCCAGTCCTTTTTGTTTCCCCATTGTTTTCACTCATTTTTCCCAAACCTGAGGCGAGACCAAGCCAGGCTTCCCAAATCCACCGCTCGGCAGCCTCACCTGCAGCACAAATGCAGCTGAGCTCCGCGCACAGAAACCCAGTGCCTGGGCTGCACTTGCCTCTTCCTGGAGACCTGCAGTTACTCCCGTTAACTGCCTGGGCTCTGCTCCTCTCCCTGCTTCTGAAGAGCAGTTATTTGACCTTTCAAAAGACAAGAAGTCAGTTATCGCACCCTCTCACTCGTTAAACAGAGATTTTTATTGAATTAATAGGATTTACAAGAAATGCATTTTTTTTTGTCTGCAACAATGTTTATTGCACTAAAGAATCCATAAATAACATTTCAGGACAATCAGTGAACCAAATGAAAATGCTGGAGAGGTTAACTGTACAATTAGAAATTTTCCCCTGTAGGGAGGCTTTATTACAAGAAAAAGTTCAGTAAAAAAAAATTTTTGTTACATCCCTGATTTTCTTGCCACGGTAAGGTACAGCTGGTTGCTAACTTGGCTGGTAAGTCTATTACCACCCCATGCAACTGGGCTTCATCAAATGCCAGTTTTTACTCAGCATTGCAGACCTGCAAAGAGTTTGCTTAGGGATCTTGGTCTTTAAGAAGGTATGAGCATTTTGCCCTCTAATTTCCGAGAAAACCAGCAGTACATCTAAAGTAATAATGCTTTAAACAAAGTAAAAAATAAGGCAACTCATGCTTCACTTTGATGAAGCATTTTGCTGAGATTGAGGAAATCTCCTTCTGTGATGATAGCACTAGTTGTTATTGAAAAGTAACAGTCTCCGTGTTCTGTACATTAAAGCTGTAAACAAGGAACAGACCTCTTGGGAGAGAAAGATACAAAATCCCAAGGGAAATAAACCAAATTACTAATCTGGACTTGAACGATGTTTTGCATCCTGGACACTTCATATAATTGTATCTACTGCCATTTAAAAATATATAGCCAGCTTCTTAATAATGCAGCTGACTGCTAGAAGATACCAGTATTAAGTCTCGGATTAAACTCCACACTGGTTTTCAGAATAAACTAGTTTTTGTATGGAAAAAATTAACAAACATTTTTCATTTTTATAAACAATACATAATACATGTAGAAAAATATTTGAGAGGATAATAACAAAGGTGCAACATCAACAAAAATAAGCTGCCTCTTCAACCAAAGCACTTGTTCACCGTTTGAAGTGTGAAAACCTTTTAAAGCTCTTAAGTGTCCTCTTAGAAGTCTCTTAAAAAGCAAGTTGGCTTAGAAGTTCTTGCCGTGCTGCTGGGCATACCACTGCTGCCTCTGCTTGCGGCTCTCGAGCTCGCTGAGCAGCGCCTGCCTGAAGGCTTCGTAGAGCTTCACGATGCGTTCCAGTTCCTTCATGAAGAGCAGCTTCAGCATCCCCTGGTAGGTGTCCAGGTCTGCCAGCTGGAAGAGCTCCCACTTCAGGATGTGGTCGTACCTGTTGGGAGACACGAGAGGGTCAGCGATGCGGCCCGCTGGCAAACGCCCTGTTCCTGCGTTCTTCTTAAAATAAATATAAGGTTCCTAGCAATACATGTTGACTAGCCTCTCTTATATGAGGAAATCTGGCAGTAATGAGCACCTAAAGGCAGTTGTGAATCAGACTGGGAGAAATATCACTTAAAGCTGAGCTGAAAAAATAGTCACTTAAAACCCACAGAAATACTTTATAAAACTAAATTCTAGAAAGGCTGAAGATCCCACTAAGTGGTTATGATAAAACAAGGCAGCAAAGACACTTTGGTAACACTAAAATGTTCGGCAGTAACATGAAAATGTGTTTTACAATTAGAGTAACAGTGGAGAAAATAAATTATTTTAACAGCTTACTCTAATCCTCCCCAGTAAGTGCCCTCCCTGAGGCCGAAGAGGGGAAGTCTTCACCTAATACACTGTTGTGCTCAAGGCAGTCTCATTACAGCCTTAACGAGCGCTCTGCTCTTGGTTAATTAGCAGCAATAAGCTAAATCAGGGAGACTCAAAGCCTTGGTCCGAACACCACAGGAGCACAAAAGGGCACGTGTGGACGGGATCAGCTGGTGTCAGCGAGGGCTCTGGGGAGGAAGGAGCAGGATGAGGCCACCAGGAGCAGCCCCAAACGCCTCCTGTGAGGCCTTCCCTGCCTGGGGAGCTCGGAGCCTCGCTACAAATAAGCTGCAGAAGGTGGAAGTTTGCAAGGAAAATGTGCATGGTTACAGTGAGGATGTCGGACAGACACGCTGGGCTGAAAGGCAAAGGAACCACCCCCGGGATGGAGGGTCAAGGACACGGAAACAAAGAGCAAGGTGGGGGCCTCCATCCACAAAGCAGGAAAAAAAAATATATGTTTCTGCATGCTCCTAACCACCCTAAACACTCACTAGGGAGCTAAATATATTCGGTCTTTAACTCTTGCACTCTCCAACACTCGGTGCAGCGCTGCTTTTCTTACAAAAGAATTTTATTAAATACAGACCAATTTTGAATCACTCTCCATATTTCTAACGCTTTCTTCGCTTTCTGACAAGCTTTAAACATCCTTTGGTGATCAGACCTTTTGGATATCAAAGCCACTGACATTATATATCTGTACGTATGCATTTAACACAACAGAAGCCTCCTGCAGCCCTCCCCGTTTCAGTTCAGCAGAAGTTTCCTGAGGGCTGCATTTTGCCATAACCACCAAGCAGCTCTGGTGACTAATGAGGGCTCTGCCAGTAATTTTCCGCAATCAGAACTGACACTCCTTAATGTCTAGAAGGGAACTTCATTGCTTGTCTAATGAAGGCTGCTTTTATGGTATAGAGAGGCTTATACAATCATCAGTGACTCACTTGTGCTGATCATCTTTTACACCAATGACATGGCTTAGTATTTCCCCAAATTCAGCGGCTGTAATAATTTCAATTACCATTTTATATAAAACTTCACAAACTATCCCTTGACTATCACTAAAGTGAGTCAGGCACCAGAATAAAGGCTGACTGTGTAAACCCAGCTCAGCTTTGCACAAGTTTTCGGGAAGAGCCTCACAACACCGATCCATACATTCTCTGCTATGTTCTACACTGCCATGGGTCACTTTTTGTGGCACCAGACCAAATTCCATGGAGCCCTGCCTGTTTCTCAACCCTCCTTGTAAGGAGGCAAGGATTCCTTCATTACTTTTCCTGAACATACCTCTTTCTGTGCCAGCTGGCAGGGGAGGGTTTCAAAGGTTCTGGTACAAACCTAGTATTTCTACAAGGGTTTTCCAAGCCAACCACAGCAGTGTTGCAGAGGTAGGACTGAAGAGGCGCTGCTCTTGCACGTGCCCCAGGTCCAGCACCGTGCTTCCACATGGGACAGCGGCTCTGTGATGACATTAGGCAGGAGATGCCAGTGTCCAGCATGTTCAGGGAGCTGGGAATTGAAATTATTAAGAGGCGTGATGCTGGCCCATAGCAGGATGGCTGTGACGGAGGGCAAGCTCACAGCACGTTGGCTGGGGCTCTGTGTGACCAATGCTGCAGGTCTGGCTTCTATCTGCGAGCACATGTGGCGAGCAGCAACACAGGCCCCAGGGCAGACACCCTTCTACGCTTCAAGAAGTGCCATGGCTTCACAGATAGGTATATACCAACGCCTAAAATTAGCAGGCTGCTCCTTTGCTGGGCTCCTTCCACCTCGGCACCATGAGTGGAAAAGCCTGGCGGGGTGAAGGCTGCCCATGCCTGGTCCTAAGGACAGACACGTGTCCAGAGCTCACAGGGACAAGGACCGCAGAGACAGCGTCTGAAACTGCTGCAAGCCCAGCGCTCAGGAGCACAGAGGTCTGGGCATACCTGAGCCTATACCTCAACTTGGAGAAAAAAGCAAGGTTTTATGGAAACATGAGAAAAAGGGTAATTTGTAACCCTTTTTTTCCTGAACATTGTGATTCTATGGATTAAATAGCTACTTTGGGGTGAAATTTACTGGAGGTAGGAGTGCTGCAGGCTCCAAAGCTGGCTCTGCTGAGGAACAGGGATGAAACCGCTACGTCCTGATGCTACTGGCACAAGAGGGACCTTCGACAAGACCACCCCAGAGGAGCAGAGGGGCTGGTGCTGGCCCCAAAGCAGGGCATAAATCCTGACACAAAGGGCACAAGTGGCAGGATTTCCTCAGCTGGGTGAGGGAACAGCCCTTGCCAGGCCGGTTTCAATCCTGGATTTTGTTTGATACAGATCTTGCTCCTGACATTTCAGAGTTGCATTATTTGGACAAGGGAAAAGCCCCGCTGTCCTTATATGCTTATTGTAACATCACACAGTATTCCCTATTTCCCCAGTGCCTCTAAATATAAAGAGTGCATTCGCAAGCTCACTTTCTCCATTTTGAGGCAGGCTATAGATAAGACAGACTATTTATTAATAAACAAAACCAAAGGAATTTAGGGGAAATTTAAAGAAATTTGAGAAACCGGGAATTTGGGAAATTAAGAACTTAATTTTAAGAAATAATTACATCTAACACCTTCTTAAACATCACAGCTTCTATACTACCTAAGATTATCAGCTGCAGCTGTCAATAGGGAGATCAAGCTACAAAAAGAAGCAGTTGGCAAGCTCTTGCCACAGTGGGTTTTTAAGTACATCATTATTATTATTATTAATAAAATCTTTCTAGACTCCACTCCTGTTCTCCATGACCTGGACTCCACTGCAGCAGCCTTCCTCTCGACTTACTCATTTACCCATTCGCAAGGTCTGGGTCCACGGCACCTATTCAGCCCCGCTCCCCAGCCAGGAGGATCCTCAGGGGATTAGATGACTCCTGGCTAAGGCAGCAGCACCACGAGACAAGCGGGAGGCAAAGGAAGCTGCATCCCAGCAGCAACGTGTGCAGGTTTCCCGGGAGCTGCAGCTTGGCGCAGCACAGCCTGGCTAACCCTTTGGCTCTTGCCTCCCTGGCAGCGCTGACAGCTCCCTGTGAAATCCAGCGCGTTGGCGGCGCTTTCGGTGCGAGGGCCCCACTTCAGCGGTCAAGGGAAGTGCTGAGTGGAGGAAACGGCACAAATAAAGATCAAGCCACTGAAAGTGGCTTAACAAGAACAGGCCCATTTAAAACCCTGCATGTCTTTTATTTTGGGGTCTTTAAATAATGGCTAAGAGGCCTCTGCCACTGTTTGCAGCAATACCCTTCAACCAGGAGGTACCTTAGCAGGTCAGTGTTGCCAGCTCCATAGCCTGGTGCCACGTGGCATCACACTCCTCTTGGGAGAAACAGGGAGGCAGGCCCAAACTCAGCATTGCTTATTAACTTAACACTAAGGGCTGCCTGTTCTTTATAATTCAGTCCAGCTTTCTGATCCCTTCTGGCCCAGCCACTGCCACTTGATGGCAGAAATATGGTTTCCTTGGCTGTTTTAACAGCATCCAGTGTACTGCTGGGGTATACATTATGGCTCATAACTTTTTTTAGACTTTTTACATTTGATAGGACAACCTAGATCAGGATTTCCAAGCATTTAACAAGTCATGTTTCATTGCTCTTTGGATGATACTTCAGTTTAAGCAAAGGATGTGAACTTTCCACCATAAATCAGTCTAGGAGATTGTCTCATGGTATTATATCATCCATTAAAGATGACAGCATCCACTCTTACTGTATTCATACTTTTAACACTGCAAAATGATTCACCAATTGTTAAAATACAGCAAATCCCCAAAAAAGACCATATTTGGGGAATATCTGGCACCATGATGTCTAGTGGAGTAGGACACAATACAAATGCCTAGGGAGTCTGCCTAGACTCCTAGACATTTTCTAGGAGGAGAAAACAGAAAGGGAAGGAGGACAGCAAGTTCATATAGAATTCCAGCAAAGTTTACACCCCTTCACTCCTGGATGAGACGGAAAGAGCTCACTGCACAGGATACTCAACAGAAAGACCCAATTTAATCCAAGTATTTAAGAAGTATTTAACAGGATGCGTTCAGTGTAGGAGGCAGCAACCTTCACAGACCATTAACAGCCTTCTGGTTTAGGCTGAAAGATGAAGTCTCGACTGCTTCAAGCCTTGCCCCAAGGCAGGGCCAAACCAGGACCAGGAGCTCCGGCACGGGGAGGCCCTTGCACTCTCCTCACCCTCAGACTCCCAAACACATCTGTGTAACAAACACCCTGCTGCTCCCCACAACAGAAAGGAGGCAAAACTCCCAGTTTTCCAAACTAGCAAAGGCTTAAATGAAAGCAAAAGCTCTTGACTTCACTGCATTAAGACTCCAGTTACTGTGCTTACGCGCTTACGGTTGTCTAGTGAGCCAAATATTTTCTTTCTGTTCTCACTAGCTTGATAACTTTTCACCAAAATAGAAACACATTATGGCTAACACCTGCCAATATCCCTATTAATCTTTTTTTTTTTTCCAGTGGACAGAATTCTCCTTCCTTAGAGAAACCAGACAAAATAAAGCTAACATCTATTTTTGCTGCTCAGCAACAATGGCTGACCTAAATCTCAGTTAAATTTGAAATTACAGTCACAGATGTAAAAATGTGATGCAATACACCACAGTTATTTGTGTGGAAAACTACTGCTAATACAAACTAAAAATTAATAATAACAACTCAATTCCCAATTGTTAAAACTGCAAAATTTGTCAATTTTCAAAGGCAAAAACCATTCCTCTCCACCGTGAAGGCATTTTCCTCAATTACTTCCATTCACACACCAGAATGCTGGAAGATAAACATGCAGCTCTGGTACTGGGAGCTTTTGGTCCCTGTTGAATGTGTTACTGGCTCGTTGACATTCTAATATTAATGTAACACTGAATTAGTTTTTTCACAAGACTGAGAACTAAGCCGTTGTGAGCTGCAAGAAAATGAATACTCATTTTTACTGCCAGCATTGCCTTACTGGAAGGACATTAAAAGGATACCGGAAAGGAAACTACAGGTTATGATTCTTCTAAATTATGCAAATAGTATTTAACTCTTTAGATGAATTAAATATTTTTAATATTGTTTCAACCAATTAGACAAAAATTCCTCAAAACCTTAAACTGTTTATTCTCAAGTTTCAAGAAGTGCCATCCATCAAACATGCTGAAGTATTTAAAATTGCATTGCCTGGGTGTGCCAAAGGCCTAAATAAAGAAATGCAGTTGCAGCCAGAACCTGAAAGTGTTTCTAGGAAACAAGTTCTCCCATAGGTTACAGGAACTTAGTCTGTCCCTGGTGCCTAAGCATACTGCTGGATTCCAGGCCAATTTAAATCTTTATGGGCTGCTGGCAAGCCTAGTAGCCACAAGCAGTAATAAAACCCACTCCAATTATAGTCATAAGATACAGCTAAAATCTTTTTTTTTTGCAAATGGAAGCCAGTGTCATATGCAGTCTGTGAATGTGCAACAAAAGACTGTTCACTGCTGTAAAGTGTAAATGATTCCTCCGTATTCTCCTTATTAAAAGTACACATTTTCATAATTACTAAAATCATATCTGGGTTTTTTATTGCTTTGCTATTTAGTGTTACTCTTCAGCAGGGCTGAAGGCAGCAAACACAATTTGTTTCACTATGCAGACTCAAATCCATTCCTGGCAAAGAGACTCCCTGTTTCTATAGCATTGCTTCTTGGAAGGAAAAAAGAAGACAGTCTGAATGTAAAATTCCTAACTTCAGAAGACAATTCGTATAGATATTTTTTAAAGAAAGGGAAGAGACACTGGGAAGCTCATACTATAAAACTGAGATATGTGTGTGTACATATATGTATACATGTGTGTATATGTGTGTCTACACATATACGTACAAACATATTATTTAAGCCACATGTTCCCATTTTTACAAGTATGCTGAAAATAAATCACATGTTCCCCACTTATGTGCAGCATTTTGCAAGTTGTCAGCTGCAAGACAAGTCATGTGTAACACAAAGCAAGGATGGTTTCAAGTAACGGAAATGGTTTCAAGCAATGTAATAGAAAGCAGACTAATGTGATGAAGCAGATTCTAAACTTTTGATAAAATGACACAAATACAGGAGAGATGCCTATTTCACAGTTTTTGACTTTCACTAGAAGAACGAAGTCTCAAATTGCCTTACCAGATGTGAGCTACAATTTGGGAAAGGAATAAGGGATTATATGTCTTTTCCCCCAACATTATTAATTCAATTACAGGCTGTGGATACCATTATACCTACTTTTGATCATGTTCCTGGCCTGAAAGCATCTGGTTCAACTTCTTCATCTAATAGCAATGACAGGACACTACTTTTAATTAACAAAACTAATTCATTTTGCCTCTAAACTGCACGAATGTACTGCACTATGAAAAGCACAGGGAAAAACTCACTTTACGGGAGCCCTGGCATAGACCTGCAGCCAGTCGGGAATCTCGGCAGTGTGGTAGGGGTTGGCAGGCACAAGGAGAGGTTGGCTCCTCTCCGCTTGCTGCGGCTGGTAGGTCACTGGGGGAGGCTGGTCGTAACGGGGGACGCTGTACAAAGGAAGATGAATAAATTCAGTCACAGCTGAGCAACAAGTTAGGTACAGTGATATCATGTAATTGGCATCTTTGCCCTATACACAGATTACTGCATGCAAAAGCTGATGATGTAACCAGTGTCACTCCAGCAGCCCTTGACTAAGAGCAACTTTCTGTTGCTATTTTAGTGCATTATTTCAATTGCATCTGCTAGTACTCTATTAGCACCCTGAAAAATTCACCTTAAACCTCTTCACCTAGTGCCCACTACCTGCACCTTAAAGCAGACCAAAATGAAATTTATTTCAAGAGACTAAAAACGGCAAGTATTAATTCAACCAATATTCCACCATTTCATATTTTAGAATAAGTATATTCAAGCAGAAACTACTAAAAGTTGTTCCATTTATAACAAAGGATATCCTCACATCTTTATCTTTTGTTCTACACATTAATCTTTCTTCTTGGGAAACAATAAAAAATGCAATAGCAGGAACTAAGTGGTAGAGTTTGGAGCATACTAACATTATTCTCCCTCTACACAATAAGTAGTTAAGATATGTATTTTCATTCTAGAGAAAAGTTAATCCACAGTTCATGTAGGATATATGTTATTTATTCAGATAGTGTCCTAAACACCTTTTTGTTATTCGCAACCCACTTCTTTTCTCAGCAATTTACCAATAGCTGAAGAGTTGCTTTATTCTGGCGAGTTAGGAACAATCTTCTGTTTCTAAACTTAGGACAGGATAGATCTGACAAAAACTAACAACTGCAACTCTGAAAAATCTTAGTCAAGAACCAGCAACGCTTACTTCCAGAATTAAGATGTTTTCAGCGTAATACATATGAGGCAAGAACACTTGCACTTGAACTATATATTAGAAAAAAAATCATGAAATATAGGAACAATCTCTTGCCTACCTGGGAGCGCAAGGATGTTTGTACTGTGCTCTTTTATTGATGTGATCCACATAATACACTCCAAATTCTGCAGACTCAACTCTCTCCCACCCTGGGGGCAGTCCCTCGCGCTCGAGGGGATGGCTCCAGTGAGTTGTGTTAGTGTTATGATCTATGTAGTATTTCCTTCCTCTAATAGTCCAGTCCACTGACCAGCCAGGAGGAAGAGGTAAATCTTCAGAATTATGATTTGTTAAATTTCCTAGAGAAGTAGCAGCAACTCTCCCAATGCCTAAAAAAAGGAAAAAACAATGTTGATTTTGGGGTATTGTCATTTTAGCTCAACATTATGTACAAAGTTTATAATTTTCACCTAGACGAGGCCCAGTATCATCAATTTTTAACATTGTGACATTTACAGTGCCACAAATACATTACATTTTTGCACATTAGTTTAAAAAACACAGATAAAAAGCAAAACAGCTATTCCCTGTTAGATCACACTTGCTTTTGCTCTCCTCCCAGTCCATAAACAGTTTGGGCTTCTGTAACACAAATCAGGACAGGAGTTCTGCATTCACCTAAAAGAACATAGCCGAACAGCACTGCAGTTATACTGGCATCTGTTGAAATATTAAAATATCTTTGGAAATCAGTGCCTAGCAGGGTTAGCAACCATACCATTCTTGCTTTTGCAATTAGAGATGTGTGTTAGCACACATAACAGATGAAGCTATTACTGCTGTCCTAATTTGCTGAGCAGAGAGCTGAGATAAGATTACTGATGTTAAACCTTTATCTCAGTAACAGTTTATGTTAATATGCTATTAAATCTGCACTGATACTATTTACCTATGACAAAACGTCTATTTCCTTTGCTAATTAAAGTCAGAAAGTATGACTGTCTAGAAAAACCACTGCACACCAAAGCCTTCCAGATTAGGCAGTCAAGAGCAGTAATAGAAAAAGGTAAATCAAAATATCAGAGAAAAAAAATGTTATCACTATATTGTGCTGACAGGTTATCATGTGCAATCACAGGCAAGAAGTGTTCTCAGTAATGATAAAAACCATTGATGTTTTCAGTAATGATAAAAACCATTGATGTTTTCAGTAATGATAAAAACCACAGCAAGTCACAAAGCCTCCTGGCATCTTCTTCCCCCACCTTTTTCCCCTCCTCCCACAGGTCTTGGCAGGATGTTCCTGATCTGGATGTCTATTTGCTTCTCCACATCCTGTTCTTCTCTAGCACTAAGCACCTACATTTCCTAATGCCAATGAGGCACATGGATAAATGGCAATTTGCAGCCCTCTTTAGCAAGAGCTCCACTAGGAGATGGGTTTTCCTAGAAGAAGGGAAAATTACAGCCAAGGTTAAGTGGATTTGGGGCAGGGGACTGATGGCAGGCAACCCGTGATACAGTTCCTACCTCTGCCCCAGCAGCACTGCACATTCATGATTTATAACTAAATAGCTGGCTTAGAAGGTTGTTTACTATCCTTTTAAAATACTTTGTTGCAAGATAGAAACAGCTTTTATATTACTGATATTAAGGTGCTACCTGCTGAGACATAAGAGAGACAACATGGCAAATTTATCTTTTTCTTTTCTCTCTATATTATAAATAGTTAG
>VZSG01001363.1:41765-69668 GCA_013398315.1 Nothoprocta pentlandii
GGGGGGGGGGGCGCATGCGCAGAACGGGGGAGGCGCGTTGGCGGGAGGGGCGCGCGCGGCCTCCTCTCCCCTCAGAGCGGTTCCCTCGGGATGGCCGCGCGTTGTCCCGGGCTGGACGAGCGCTGCCGGCCCCGGGACCGGGCAGAGCGAGGGGGTTGGGGTCTAGACCCCCCTTCAGGACCCCTCCGGCTCTGCCCGGCCCGGCCGCGGCACCTCTGTGCTTCCCACAGGAATCACCCGCCTGCCCCGCAGTTACCGACAAACATAACGTTTATCTTTTTGCTTTGATCATTTTATGTCAAAGCAGTAAGAAGGGAAACGCTCAGTTTCCCCTATATGTCAAAGAATGGGTATCGACAGCAAGCAAGTCTTAAAAATCTAGGTTCAGTAGCCCATTAGCTTTTTAGTACTTAATTTTATACTTTTAGAGGTTGGCAAGCTGTCCTCTCTCTTTTTTGCTTGTATATTTCTGAGTTTTCAAATAAGCAGTTGAAAAAAGTACATTTTCCATGGGTAGATAATGGAATGTTTTCAAGTTGGACAAATAAAAACAGCATACATTTTTTTTTTTAACATTCTTTATAAATAATGTACAAGTTGGTTCACTTTTGGGCTTTACCTGATGTCATAAGGACAATATATTACACTGAAACAAAACAAACTCAGTAGAAAAAAACCACATTTTTTTTCTTCATACAGAAGTCATTTGTCACTAATGACAACATGGACAGGGAAAACAGGAGACTTAACAGGACGCGGGAGACAGCACAGCACGGTTACAACAGAGATGTCATTTGCCGAAAGCTAAATAAAGGCGTTTACTGATCTGGTTGACAGCCAAACATTCCCCTTCTGCACCTCACAATCTCCCAACAGCTAAAAACAAATGTATTACAATCCCTTTTTACATCGGAATGAAAATAATTTAGTTTTTGTTTAATATTGGGTAAACGCGTGGCAATGTGTACTTTTAAACCATCCTCGATGGACAGGTACTGCTCGACCTGTGTAGGTTTAACACCTAAGTTTGACTTGGGCACACACTGCCCGGCCTTCTCCACCTCCTCGCTCAAAATTCCCGATGCCAAACACCCCTGAGCCTCTATTTTCACAGTGATTCATAAAGGAACAGTTAAAAACACTAAAAACACCTTTTAGTAATACAGCAGTTAATACCTTAATTGGCCAGTCCTATTGTATGAACAAGGCTCAGGAATTCAATATATATATATTTTAACTGCCTGTTATGATACTGTTAAATACTTTGGTATTTTTAAAATGCATTTATTGCATAGGAGACACGCATGCATGAATCATCACAAATGCTTAAGGGTTTATGTGTTTATATATTTGTTTTCACTCTCTCGGACTTTATAACACTAGCTGCTTAACTGCTGAGCTGACATACTCAACCTATATACAACATAACACTGGTCTGTAAGCAGCACGAGTCTCTGAGTTCACCCTATTTTGGAAAGGATTGTCCTGAATTGCTCTGTAGCAACAGAAAATACAGTACACAAAAACTCTATCTCACATAATTACAAAAGGCACTTTTGAGAATTAATTCACAGAAATACTCTACTGAAAGTGGAGTTTGGTCTAAAACACATTTACCAAACACGTTTATCCTCCTCTGTCCTTCTCCTCCTGTTCTCTTCCATGATTAGTTGAATTTTTTAAAGCGAAGTGAAAGAAAAGTAGGGCAAGATAGAACAGAATGAGCAAGGGAGAAGTCAAGTTCCCTTTTCTCTGTTTCTCCTTAGTGTTCTGCTGTTAACCTCTTAGCAGGACTCCCTTTTTGGCACCGTATCTTAGAAATATATGTTTGTTTAAAGACTAAAGCTTAAAACTAAAAACATTACATGAGTAGTCTAGTCTTTATAATGAGTTATTTCAAAGTAATTCCACAGTAGTTTAAGAAAATACTCGCTCCCTCTGTTCAATTTGCAATTCGGTCCCATGTTGAGTATTGCAAGTAAACCTAGATCAAGACGTGAAATGGTCTTTAAGAGTATTAATATTCGTCAGCATCACTAATTTTCTCAGCATAGGCTTTTAGGGTGTGTGCTTCCTATTGCTAATGTGCAGTCCGGATACCCCCCACAGAGCTGTTCTGTAATTGGTAAAACTTATTGGTCACTATAAGAAACAAGATCTTCCTGCTTACATTAAAACATGAAAAAAAAAAAAAGCTTCACTTTATCTCAGTGCTACTTTGAATTTGTAAGAAAAGCTTTTGCAGACTGTGGGAAAAAAAGGGGATATGCAAATGTTTGAAACTGAGATTACTCAGAAAAATAGTTGTTACAGATATTTAGAATAACACAGTTGTGATACAGTGCATAGAGATTGTGCTATTCCAAGGTAATTTTCCGTTATTATTTTGATTTCTTTTTTTAAGATTTGCTTAATGTAAATATACTCTTGTATACTCATAGTGACCTTTCAATGACAACAAAAATAGGGGGATTCTTTATGATTACTCTTTTCACCTGTATCTTTATGATCCATTCTTGCATGCAGCTGCAAGGAAAGAAAAAAATCAACCCTGAAACCATTCCGTTCTTCTTTTAGTAGGCCTTAGACTGCGTCCGAAGGAGGAGGAGGAGGGAAGGAAGATGAAGGTCGAACCCTAGATGTACAGCTTGGTCCCTCAAGCCTCTAATTAGCAGGTGCCCTTTAGAGCTGCGTGCCAGGGGGGACCAAATGCCCCGTTTCCCGTGGGTTACTCGGCAGCCCGGGGGCAGCCTCCGAGTTCCAGTTCCAGGGGGGCAGCCGGCTCCTCACAAACACTGCCCTCATCACAGAATCACAGAATATTCCAGGTTGGAAAGGACCTCTGGAGATCATCTAGTCCAACCTTCCCCTCAAGCAGGCACACCTAGAGCATGTGATTCTCGTCGCCCCTCTGCACCCACAGTCCCAGACACAGAGCCTTTCACCCTCTTTCTCTGTATACGCTCCTTCTGCAACCCATCAAGAGGTCCAGTTTCAAGTAGTGCCCCTGTGGCCCCTTTCTCCAGTTGTATTTACAGCTAATATGTCTTATTACTGCCCTGAGAGCAGAGGGAGCGATAGCATCTTTGTTTAGGCTGCAGCCATGGTTTATACAAGCAGGCGAGCTCTCTTTCTACTATTTCTCTCTCAGACCTATCTCAAATCTTGAGCATGTTCCCAGAAAACCTGCATTCCCTAGCCTCAGAAATTGCTCCCATGGGTAATATCACCCATTACAAACCATGTTCTTTGGCCATCCTGCCTGCACCATTAGTGCACGTTCGTCTAGGAGCATGCTCAGGTAATACTCAACCAAATACAATTTGGTTTCTCTTCCTGATACGTGATCATTTTCATCCATTGACATTGATATCCATGTTCATAATAAGTGCAGGAAACTAGTTTAGTTACATCAGATAACTAGTTGCTACTCCCTGAGTTTTTCACATTCACCTTGAATATATTTCCTCATAATGAATTACAAATGTAGATAAGCATCTAGTACAGACTAACATCTGGAAACAACAGGCACGTCCAAATTCTCACCCGGGTCGGACACAGCAGGGCCTGAAGAACAAAGGACCTTCTCTAGGGACCCTCACGACGGGGTCCACCGAGCCCGTCGCGCACGTCTCTCCTCTCCTGGGAGCTCTTTATAAACATAATCCACCACTTCAGAGAATTTACACACATCTCTCTGCTTCTGTTCCGCGATTCTTCCATTGTTTAGGATAACGTATTTCCACATGCCGAAAATTTAAGGCCTCTGCAGTATAAGCTGCCTGGCAGTGCAGTTAAAAAAAACAAAAATAAAAATGCCCAGTAACTTCTTGTTTGCCAGCTGGGTAATTTCTTCAGAAGAAATGCTGCTATGTTTGGTTGGAGGCACTAGTCTATTTACATATTTCTAAGAAAACTCTTTTTTTTCCCCCTAAACTCTGCAGAAATGTGGAAGCTTAATGCATAACTCAGAGCATATTGCTTCAGGTAAATAACAGTTTGCAGGATAGGGACATCAAGGAACTCTGGCTTTCAATGACAATTATACTGACAGCGCTCAAATTAATCCACCAATATCAGTAGGTTTGAACCACAAAGTGCCCTAGACGTCCAGAAATATTTTTAAACGTTGCATTCATTAACTTCAGAGCTTTAGAGCCTAATTTCAGTCTATATTGGAATAACCAATTCAGCACAGTAGAATCATATTTCGAAGCATATTTTCAAAGTATTAACATCAGAATAAATTAACCTGCCATTTTGCACATCTAGATTTAGGCGAAATTTAGAAGAACAGTTTGGGAATAAACAGAAGTTGGCAGTGACCTGCTTGGAGTTTAGCTCTGTCCTCTCCTTGGAGGCATCTGTTAACTAAAATCCAGCAGTAAAAAAAGGCAAAACAGTGAAGAGCTGAAATATTAACATTTCAGTAAAGTGCATGGGCTTGTGGTGTACTCACGGCTACGGCCTCAACTCAGAGGCCGGACTGAAGGAGGGGGAAGCCAGGTTCTTTACTATTTTATTGAGGTTGGCAATCTTTTCTTCTAATAAATAGTTTTTCTTTTCCGCGGTTTTCTGCCGCTGCTCTGTCACCTCCAGCGCCTTCAGCAGCTGGGCGTTCTCCACGTAGAGATCCTTGACCATTGCATCTGCTTTAGTGTTCTTGGAAAGCTAAAGTGCGAATAAAACATAATTACTCGGAGACAAAAACAAACAAAATAAATAGTTCCTGGAAAAGCAGGTGACTGTTTAACAAACGCTACAAGGGAAACAGTGGTGGGAAATGCTCGTGGATTAATCCTGTCCATAATCTGTAGGAATCACTTCCCCTTCTTCCTAATCTAAGTATAGCTCTTTCCAATGAAGATAGCTGGCCCAAATCTAACGTTTTCTTCCTGACTTTAAGGATACCAGCATGGCAAACAAGCAGAAATTTTAGAAACTAAGCAGCAGAACCGGTTCTCAAGTTGGGATTTTTAAAAATTTGGGGGCACAAACGCTGTGTTTTAGCTCTAAAGCGCTGAAAGCAAAAGAAAAACACCATTTACTCAAAGCAAAACTTAGTGGCTTTTACTAGTTTAGTCATTTACAGAGGTAACAGGCAGAATTTAGGGAAGAGAGCAAGGCTGCTGCTTACTTGTTCTTTCAGCTGATTTACTTTATCTTGGAGAAGCCTCTTCACAAGCCTGAGTTTCTGTTCCACATCCATCATACGCTCTTCCATCATCTTTAGAAGCTGCTCATGACCTCCCTAGAAATGAACATTCGTGTGAGAATCAGTTATCAAAAAAAAAAAAAAAAAAAAAAAAAAAAAAAAAANAAAAAAAAAAAAAAAAAAAAAAAAAAAAAAAAAAAAAAAAACTAAATTAAAACAGTTTATGTGTACCAGTCTCCTCTTTTCAGTTCATGCTTTAGAGAAGAGCTGTCACTCCACGTTTGGGTCTGGTTTAAAGAGGGGACTAAGCCAGCACACAGCTCATGCAAGCAAAAAGCAAAGCACTAGAGCAATGTTTAAAGGACATTAAAACAGCATTAAAACAGTTTTCAGAATCTAAGTTATCCTTTAGATTACCAGATCAAAGACAAGGCAACACAGAATCAAATTCTGCTTAGACTGCAATAATCAGATCTAAAACATTTCCTTTTCTGGCTATCAGGTATTGCTGCCACTCAACTGCATTTGGGAAAAAAAATACTAATTGAGAGCTTAATCACTTTAGTAAAATAATTAAGGGAAAGCCCTAAAGGCAGGTTAGTTTGACAGGATAACTCCTCCACATCAAATAGTAACTCAGGCACGAGCGTGCCTTTTATACCACCCAGCAATGTCTTCCTAAATAATTGGAAATGCCAAGAAATGCATAGAAGGAAGCTTGTTTGCAGTGGGGAACACCAGAGCATGAGTGCAAGCAAAGGGGTTATTTCGATATTTTGATGTCTTTTTACCCTAATTCTAGGAAATCATTTAAAAAGTGTAACCCTGATAAGGCACTGCCCCTCTCAAGCGGCCCACACAAAAAAATTTCCTTTATTTTTGTGGAGGATGATAAATACAACAAATCAGCCACCCACTTATTTTGTTTTTATCTAAATCGCTGCAGAAAAAGCCTAAGGTTTATTCACCATTTCATTTAACGGGGCACCAGAAACTGCATGTATAGGGTTATACGTTCTCAAAGCTTGTAAAGAATTTTTTACAAGGTAATTGAGTCACATAGAAAGCAGTTTTGCAGAATTGGACAGGATGTTTTAGCAGACTAGTACTGTATTTCTCTAAGTAGAGCTTGCAGTACTTCAGCCAAGTTATTCTCAGTTATCTTCTGTAACTTGATTGGAATTTGAAATCTTGGCCAAATATATTTCATTTGGTTGCAGGGGCTCCAAGTAGGTGAGTGGAAACTCTAAGAATGGGTAGTGTCAAGATTTGCACTTCCGCTTTTGCTGTTAAATCATTTTTAAATTGCCCAACCTTTTTATTTCATGTTTATTAAAAGAAACCAACTCAAGCATTAAGCTATTAGATCATGAATAACATGAACTAAATATCTTTGTAAGATATTTAGTGAACTAAACATGAACTAAAATATCTTTGTAAGCAGAGGACTGACAAGGCTTATTGCTCTCAATGTGAAAAATGAGAGGCTGTGTTTTGCTGACCTCTTAAAATATTTAAGAAAATAGCTTAGCACAGTAATTTAAGACAAAAGAAAAAAGCACCAAGGGATTAAAGGAGTGTCATTGGAGAAACGAATCAGAACAATTTCCCCCTTTCCAGGCCCTCCCATGGTTACTTTATAGGCACAGCAATAGGACACATCTATGACCTGTGAAAATTCTGTTCTCAAACACACAGGCCCAAATCTTGCTGAAAAGCAGCTGTCTGCCCTAAAAATCCTGATGTGCCAACCCCCAGTAACGAAAACACAAGTTTCAGATCATCTAGCTGGGTTTTTGCTCATGAAACTGAAACTATTAATACTAATCAGACAAGAGAGGTTGTTTAAAAAAAATTTTATTTCTCATTTACATCAAAAGTGTCATCTTTCCCTTTTAAAAAGTTTATACATCTCATACAAAAAAAGCAGTATAAATACCCCAGCTTTTCTTCAAATCTCTTATAAAATTAGTACCATTTGAGGAAAAAAAATAGTTTCTCTCTCCACATTGAACAAATCCACTTTTTAAATAACATAAATAAAAACGCTTCACAGCAACTTAAAAAGGACAGGCGTGAGCTTTCACAGAGGAGCTTCCGGACAAATAAATAGGAAATAACACTGGAAATAGACAGGAAAAATCGCATGGGTTAATTGGCTGGCCAGGTTTCTCAGCTCATGATGCCAGCTGGTGCGTGCCGGTGAGGGGCAGGGGCGCGATCGCGGGCAGCCACGCTGTCAGGGGTGCCCGATCCTCCTGCAGGAATCGGCATGCACTGCTCGCTGCTCCGGGAGCAAAGCCTGGGGAAAGAAGGGGGACATTCACCCTGATATCGAGATTTTAATGAAAACCAGAAAGAAACGCACACTCCGGTAACGCAAAGCGCAAGCACGAGCTAAGCAAGCAAAGCGAGACGAGCAGAAACACACGTGAAAAAGCATGCGGGGCATCACGGGTTGTGTTTCTCTAAATATTAGTGCTGGCACCAACGTGCAGCAGAGGAGAGGCTCCAAATGCATTTTCTAGATGCAAGGACTCTTCCAAGGGCTTGTCAGCACCTTGGGGTATTTACCTAAGGCTAGGTAACTTTAGAAGATTAGTACTTGCGGTTAGCAAAGCTGTTAGTTTCCTCTAATAAATATATCTAGCACTACATAAAAACCTTAACTTGTTGAATAGCGTTTATGAAAGCCTAACTGAGCTCCCATGAACAAGGAAAAACCCACCTCACTTGCATTTCTATTTTAAATGAGCGTACAAGTCTTTGTGTTTAAGGGCAGGTGAAGGGACTGTTGGCCAGAGGGGCCACTACTTTTAATTCAAAGTGTTATTTGAATTAAATGAGGAGACTAGCAATTCCAAGTGCTTTGAATACAAAATATATCTGTTTTCAAGGAGTCTAATACGTAGCACGTAAACCAAAATGGGGTGACAGGTTTTTGAATCTAGTTACTGAGTAAGGAACAGGAAAACAAGGCAATGATAGGTACTGGGTGGCAGGAAAGTATCTTAAGATAAGAGAACAGAAGGAAATATCCAGGATTTGAAGAGTCTAGACGTTAAAATAACAGAAAAGGGTCAAGAGTTTTAATGTAGTGAAACTTGAACAGGACAGACCAGTAACCCCGCAGGGTGACTGCTCAGGGATGACTGGAAAATGCATGAGAAGACACCAAAGCTGTGACCAAGTAGCAATGAAAAGGCACCAGGCATGAGGAACACAAAATATTTCCAGGGAGGAAGGGGATAACTTTGGATACCTCATTATACAGAAGGGTTTGGGAGCCAAGAGAGCTGCAAAGTACAAAGCAGCAGCAGCAAAACTAGGTGGTTCAACTGACACGGAAAGCAGGGATACCCTCCCGTGGTACTCACTGGTGGAAAGGTGAAGAGGAGGGATTAGGATGCATTTTTTCAAGAAGCTAAAGGGGATATTAAAATGGACATAAGCTCAACTAAGTGTTAATCCTAGAATCAAGACGACTCGATAAAAGCAACAATAATGACAATTAAAGCAAGATGTGCTGACAGAAGCATTTTAGTTTGTATCCAACTAAAAGCATTGATAAATTTGGCCTTGTTTGGAGTGATATTATATAAATATAAATATAACAGGGATTGTAGACAGTTATTTAGAAAGCCCACGAGAACAGCTGTAGCAGATGTTAACTAGAAACTTGTTAATATCCAATCACTTTCTTTTAATATCGATTTTGCTCAAAGTTCAAAGGCTTAAGTGCATTGACAGCAAGTATTTGCAAAGACTCTAGAAGGATTTTCAAATCAAACCTTTCCAAGATAAAAGCTTTTATTTGTTTTTAACATGAGGTGCATAAGTCGTATCTTCAGAACAACAGTTCCAGGATGTGCCTATTTTGTAAATTGATTCTCGGGCTTTCAAAGGCAAAATTGCTCAGTCATTGCTCCTAATGCAGTGCACAGCACACTCAGCTGCAGATGCTATTGCTGCAATATGGCTCTTATTGATTTCCACATCAAACCACACGCTTCACTTTTCATTGCAAGTGACCAAGTACATTAGCCAGTGAGAAAGCACTTTGATCAGGACTCAGCTGAGAGGGAGACCCTCGCATTTATTGTGACTAAGCCTTTATTTGCTATCTTTTGGGGGGAACTTTTTGATTTCAAGGCATAAAATGAACTTACTCCAAGTTTTAAACACTTCAGAAAATATCACTATATAGTCTCTCCGTAATATCCTTTTTTAAAAAATATCTATTGGCACGTCCAGAGATTTTTAACCTTCAAATAATGTGTTTTAAAATTTCCCATTAGGGAAAAAAATAAAATATTGCAAGACACTAAGCCCAGTATGTGCCACGTCTGCATTTTTCTTGGAATTAGATGGTTCCCACCCCCCAAAAAAAGGTCAATGTTGAAATTTTTGTATAATAGTGTTTTCCAACCGAAGTCCTACCATGACCAAATAATGAAGACAGGCCGTCCTTATAAAATGGGTCGTTTGGTTGCATTATTTTTTACTATATCTGATATAACAGAAATCCATGCAATAGCCACAGCCTGAATTTATACTTTGTGTCTCAGGCAGGTGTGCTTGTGCAATACTCATGTTTTTAAAAGTTAAATATTTTCAGACATGGACATTAAAGGGGAAAAAAAAGCTTTAAAGAGTTACTGCACAGAGATCAGGAGGAGAAGAGCCAGTTAAGTGTGGATAGGAGCGTTTAACTGGAAGAAATTGAAGAGGAATGCAGATTAGGCTAAGGCTCCAGCAAAACAGCAAAGGTTTGTTTTGCGCACATCTTTCTTTGATGCAAAGAATTTTAGTTCCTGAAGTGACATAAACAGAGAAAGGAGCTCAGAACACAAAAAAAAAAACCAAAAAAAAAACCAAACACACACACAAAAAAAAAACCCACAAAAAAAACACACACACACAAAAAAAAAGGCATTCCCAAACGCTCTTTTCCAAGCGGTACCCTGCCGAGTGATGGGAGCTTTACCTGGGGCGTGTTGGAGTCGGAGGGCCTGTTTTGGAGCTCGTCCTGGAGGCGCTGAGCCCTCCTCTCGGCTTGCAGGAGCTGCCGCTGCAGGAGCTCCGGCCCGCGCGGCACCGGGCTACGCGTCGCGCCGGCGTGCAGCATCTGCCCCGCGAGAGAGAAACCCGGGCTCAGCTGCGGCGCCCGTCAGCCTGAGCACCTCCCAGAGCCTGGCTTTGGCATCCGGGATTTAGCAGGTACCAGCTTAGCCTGCAGCACTGGCTCGGAAGACACAGGCTTGAGCACAGAGCTTAACAAATACAACTTCTCTCTACTCAGTGATAAAGACTTATCTTTACGTGCAGCTTAAGTCTAGAGGAAGCTGAGTTTTCTGTTAACTTCAGCTCTAACTCACTGAATTGAATGAATCCTGCAAAAAGTTGATCAGACCTAGGATTAACTATGATTAAAAGGCATTGCTTTTTAATTTTAATCTTTGATTTGTAGCTGGCCCCTATATTCATAACAGCTCCAAAGATAAAGTCCTAGCATGAGGTGCATTGAACAAACTGTCTAAAAGTGCCGTTTTTTCTAGTCTTTCATCTAGGGTGGGAAAACACATTGCTAAAAGCAAAACAAGTTTTCAGTTATGATGATTTTAGTAACTTGATGCTACTCTGTTCAGAATTCAGTATTTAGAATTTCATATCTATCTTTATACAGCCTCATATCTATCAGTTAATAGCAGAAATTGACATATGTCACTTTATTAGGTGGCTCTAGGTGTCCCTGCTTGAGCAGAAAGATGATCTCTCGATGTCCCTTCCAACCTTGCACATTCTGTGATTACTATTTTTAGTCATGCCACAAGCAGAGCTTGGTCGCAAGCCTTGACCCCTTATGCCCATCAGTGCTACCCAGCTAGGAGTAGATGCCTGGAGGGTCCTTTGGGATCTGGATGCATTTAGGAGGCTGAAGCAGATGCTTCCAAATTTAAGTTCTGCTTTCATTAAAAAACGCTTGTCTAATGAAATCTGCAGGTCTATATAGAAGTTTCCATGCCAAAGCACATACTGCTTGTCTCCTGTGAGACAAGCTATACTAAGAAGCTTCTAGAAGAGTAAAGCCAGGACTCCTGGGTGGAAGGACAAGAGGATCACGTTCCTGCATGTCCTTTTTATAGCAAAGCAACAAAGCTGCCACCGCAGAGCAGACTTGTCCCCAGAGGCTCAGCTAGCCCTGGCTTAATGCTCCTGCTCCCCAGCAATGATCTCACAGCTGCTGCATGAAGGTGACTAGAAACGAACCTGGTGTCACCTTCTGGTGATGATCCAACCACGAGAGCCCCGTGTGTGATGGGCTCCCACAGGGGTACATGCCCTGTCAGGCTGCACTGAGCTAAAAACAGGGTTTTGTTTGATGGGGCTATTTAGCATTTGTGTAAACTGATGTGAAAAGATCCAGGAAAGCCTGGTTTGCAACTATAATGGGTTATAATGCCACCCCCCTAAAAAGTGATTTTTCATATATGCCAATTGGCACCTAGAATGTGCAGATAATACTTTTTTCCTGAAAAAAAAAACAGTTAACCATATCATAAAATTCTTGCCTGAAATCCTTTAGACTGTTCCTGTAAGAAAAACTATCTGAGATTATGCTAGTGGTTTTACTTTCTTCCACACATGGTATCATTAGGGCCTTAACTAGCAATTGTGCTCTAGCTATTGAGGACATTTAGAATGGAAGTGGTTGCAAGGCCCTAACAGTCTGTCTCTCTCAGGGTGACAACAGCATCAGCCTGTGGCTGATGTTATGGCCTCAGTGAATCCATTCCTGACAGCCCAGGTACACACAACATGTATTTTAAAAAACAAAAAAGTGCGATTAAAAAGCCTATCAAAAGAGTGTTATATCAACTTTTTTTTTGTCAGTAATAATAATAGCTCCTCTAAAAGGTAATCAGAAGCAATCTAGGGTTTCTTATAATATCATGAAATACATTAATAAAGTGAAAGAACTGAAGAGACAGTCACTAAGTGTTAACAGCATCTTAATACCAACTGCATAGCTATGGAAAAACATAATGTTGCCATGCTCATCTGTAGGAGAAAAACAGTAGTGAACTCGCTAAGCTAGCAGGGATGACATTAACTCTCATCACACACCAGCTAATATTAAAGAAACTTTTGGCAGTCCGGTGAAAAGCATGCAGGATATCAGAGGTAAGTATGAAAACTTCAAGTCTCACAGTCAATGGGTTAAGAAGGGGTTGGAGCCACTTTTCATTTTCTTATAGTTCGGTATTTTTATTTTATTTAAAAACAATAAAATTTAAAATTTTAAAATTTTAAAACAATATTTTTTTATTGGTTTTCCATTTCCATAACAAGGCCTCAAAGAACATTCAGCTTCTTGGCATACTACGGGATCAATCTCCTAATATATGAGCTGCAGAAGAGATGTTAGTGCAGCTGCCAAAGAATGGACATTAGATTAAAATGAATAGTGGCTCCTTTACTTAAAAGATGCATGGAATAATAAAAATGCTCTCCAAAAGAAATAAATGTATTTTCTCCATGCTTGTGGTGGGACATTGAAAAACAATTGCTCTACCTTCGCACACTATTTCAGAGAGAGAACTGCACCCTTCTCTGCTAGTTCCAACCACTGAGTTCTAGACAGGTTAGCCACGAACAAAAGGAGAACAGGCACAAAAAGAGAGAAGTTAGAAAGTCCTAACCGAGTGCCACACACACCTGCTGGGAAAAGGTTATCGTGAGCAACAAAGATCTCGCATGTTGTGAAACACGAATTTCAGGAGAAAATGCATTTCCATGCTTGGTGTTTATAGGAGCGGGTTTAACGCTTTGGAACTTCCCCGCAGCTTAACTGAGGTAGTTAAGCACAAAGACACACGGCAGATATAGGCAATATTTTCAATAACTTGTCAGTCTCTTCGCTTCTAATAAAATTTCACTTCTAATAACATAACACTAGTGCTAAACACTAATTATGCAATATTTAGCATAAACATATTGCTCATTCTTACTTGATGAAAACAGTTTAGTCTTTTAAAAGAAGTGCTGTAAGACTCATCTGAAACATTTTCATTTATGGAACAAATCACGATTTTGGTTTGTCCTTTGAATCAAATACAAGGCACCAAGTTTAAGCAATTTTGCTGAGACAACTCAGAGGTCTGTCCTAACCTTAAGACTAATATCTTTAAGCATACCTATATTCTGTAGACAAGGGTACCTGAGAAAGACACAGCAATTTAGCATCCAGTGTGATTTGACTCTAGTAATAAAAAGCAAGCATCCATTTAAGGCTGGTTTCTTGGGAAGAATCTCAATTAAATTTCCATTCATGCCTTTGGACTAACAATAAGTTGCCCAATGTGTTATTCTACCATGCTCTAGGTAAGAAAGGTTTAAACTCACCAAAGCATTTGCATAATAAGAATTTCTACACAGAAGTAAAGTTTCCTTGCTATTTGATTTCTAAACATAAAGCTTTAAATGATAAGTTAAATCCTTACATGATAAACCACTGTGTGCTTCATGGAAGCATCTTTGTCATACTACATCTTGATTGTTAAAGGTGATGAGATTAGATGATGTTAGAATAGATTAATTTGTCTATCTTTTCCTACGTTTCTACACATTCAGAAAAAAATATAAAGATTCATACATTCATCAAGATCTCCCCATCATATAGTTCACCCTATAGTATGTTTGGAAAGTACCTCCATTAACTGATCATCCAGCTTGACCTGCTTTTTTCTCAGTCCTTCGTTCTCGGAGCTGCTTTCCAGTTCACGTTCAAGAGAATTCATCTGACTGATCTATGAGAGACAAGAACTTTCCTCAGAGAGGTGACAGCTTCTCCCCTTACCCGTTTTGTTGAGTACTCGAGTCAGGAATCACAGCACATCAAGACAACACATGATCACAAGTCATAAGCCAACATTTGGACAAGTGCAACATGCTTTTGCCAAACACATCATCCAAGACTAAATGCAGACTGTGCTTGGCACAAGCTCAGACCAGGCAGGGCAACCGATTCTGAACGTGAGAACGGAGCATATGGGAACCATATGGGAGCTGTGCATTGCAGAGCACTTGGAAAGAGCCTGCATTTTGCTTATGGGCCCCACGTTCTGCTCCTGAATTGTTTGCACTGACAGGAACTACTGGAGCATATTGCATAGAGCACAGCCCTATAGTACCATGCTCTAAGAGGTGCAAAATAAAAGACTGCAGCCTGCGTGAGACAGGGATTTGCAATAAGAGACATAGCACAAGACTGAGGAAAAGGAGAAAATTGCCCCATTAGCTGCGAGTGCTGCATTGAGGCCCTGGTCACAGATCCACCACCCCAAACTAACCTTCCTGTTTGCAGAGGACAGCTCCTTCTGCAGCTGCTCGCATTCCCTCTTCAAGCTTAGTTTCTCCTGCTCTATGGCTTTGACGATGCCCGACTGGCTTTGATGCTTCTGGTGCTTCAGAGAAAGGACGGTAGATTCCAGCTGCCGGAGCTAGAGAGACCAGAGATGGGAAAAAAAGTCAAAAGCCCATTGAGATACAGTTTCATGGTGGGCAGTGTTGGAAACCTCACTAAATTAAAAACGACAGTCCTGGCAGTGACTACAAATCAAACTGCATTTAATTCATCTAAAATACCAAGTGCCAGCTTGTTATTTGTAATAGTTTCTAGTGTTTTTGACCTTTAGCTTTGAGCACTGTGTTATTCTTTGCTTTTCTCCTCCCCATAATTTCTAAAACTGGGAGGCCAAAAAAAAAAAAAAAAAAGAGCCTGAGAATGCTAGGAACATTAAGAAAATCTTAAAAAGCGCTAACCAAAAACCAGACCAGAACTTTCAATGAGTTACATCCAGGTTTTTCTTTAAAAGTGCCACGGTGAAAGGTCCTCAGAGTGCCTGCTCTCTAATAAACACAGTGCAAAAGGAGAAGAAAGCTTTCCTGTCATGCCATCTTTCTACACACATTTCTGCTCCAGACTAATGAACACCATTGCTCTTTGTGTCATTTATTGAAAAAAACAAAGAATTTTTAAGGTTTGTCCATCATGCAGTGACCTCTCGGTGCAATCTGGTAGCTTGTTCAAGTTACCTTCTCCCTGGAATGGGTCAGATCTGCTTTAGAGCTCTGCACTTCTCTCTGCAGCCTCTCGTTCTCTTGTCTTAGCAGCTGCTGCTCCTGTTCCATCAGATGTTCCAGTTGATCCCAGTGCAGCTTCCCCTGCAGCCCTGAGGAAGGCACAGCCAGGGCGAGAACCCGGTTCTTAAGACAGACAGAATTGCAGGGTTAGGCCTTAAAAAAAGCAGCAGACATTTTTATCTATTCAGAGGGGGCTTAAGAGGCTTCCAGTAACCGGACTCCTATGTTAAAGGAGTCCCATCTTCCTCCCAGCTACGTATCATTTTTCAGCAAGGGACCCAACTAACTCATCACAGTGCAAATCCAAAGTGCTTCCCTTAGCCAAAAACACAGAAAATAGCTAAATGCCAGAATGGTTGATATGAGTGCACACAGCTCAATATAAAAAAGCAATTTGCACTCTTTCACAGCCCCATCAACTAAATAATAGAACTCAATATTATGTATTATTCAGTAATAGCTGTAATTTAGTTCCTGTTATACAACTCTGAAACAGCCTCTTCTCCCCGTGCACATTAAATATGCCTTAATTACACGGCAAACAAGCATAATTGCTGTCTGAATTCATAATACTAATCACGAGCCTGCAGTCTACAACCTCCTCCAGTTACAGTCGCTCATCAATTAAAAATAAAAGCTCTTGCAATACTGTGCTTTTTATCTCCCTGTCGGTCACTAGTTTGGTTGTTGGGGTGTTTATAGGCCAATATCTATAGACAAAGTGTAAATTCAGATATGTTGGGGAAAGGCTTATTTTAGAGAAGCACAAACACTTGTAGAGAAAGCAATAGTTAAAGTGTAGGAGATTGATCATGGACCACTCTAACATCCAGAGACAGATTTTTGAGAATAAGTTATCATAAATCTGTACGTTATATGTAATCTTGCAAGTTAATTCTTTTTTTAAATAGACAATTAGTAAATACAGAAAACAGGATCAAAATAGGACTTTATAGCCATCTCCTTTTAGCTCTATGAGACTATTTATCTCTTCCAAGAGAACCTGAAAAACCTAAGAATACAGCAAGAGGCTACAGAAAAGCAGCCCTTAATAAACATGTAAGCTCTGGCACACAATTTTGCCCAATTTTGAGGCAGTTCAACCCCAAACCAGTGCCACTTGAGCATGCCAGGCTCCTGAGAAGTCCAAGTTACCTTTTCCTGGGCGTTCTGCAGCTGCTTGTGCAAGGACACGGCTTCCTGCCGAAGGGTCTCCTTGTCCTGTTGGGCCACCCGTAAGTCGGCGTTTAGGCGGGACATTTGGAGGTTGGCATTTTGCAGCGTTTCATCTAGACTCTGAGCCTGTAACACAGGAACACAGCTCTGCATTTGCTATGCAAGATCCCTTGCAAGAGACTCGAAGAAAAATAACGGTTCTACATCAACTACTTCAATGGGAAATAAGTTAAGTGGTTTTATCTGCCAAGATTATACATATTTCATATTTTTATGCATATATAAATAAAATCACACAAATATTTAGGATCTCTGCTAAAAAGAATGAAGAAATTGTTGCCAGACTCCTAAAAATGCTGAATAATTTTCTGAAATCATCTTCCAAATCAGCAGCTGTACAGTCCCTGTTATGGCAGAAAGGCTGCATTCAACAAATAAGTCTCCTGCTCCCGGCTATTTAATGTCACTTTAAGAGAAACAGAACTATCTTGAATATTTATTCTTCTCAGCAGCCCATGGCCACCAAGGAGCCCCGAACAGCCAAGCAGAAGGTCACTCTTTCTCCCTCTATGAATGGTAGGGAACAAGCTACCACCAGAAAAGTAGGAAGCAGCAGCTTTGTGGTTTACTAGGGATAACGGAGAAGAATGGACAGGCAATGGGACTTAATGGAGATGCAAAATATAGCTTATCCTCAGCCAAAGAAATCCCTCATGGCACTTCACAAGCTCTCTGGGTCTTTAAGAGCATCCCTCTGAAAGCCCATGAAAACGCCCATGAGCTGCATGACATCTTCACATATATTAAAAGAGCTACTTTTAGGAAAAAATCCCCAAGAGATTAAATATTAAATAACGTTTTTGACCCACAGCTATCAAACACTCACTGTTTTACCTTTTCTTGTGAAACTGCGAGCTGTGTTTTCAACATCTGACTCTGTTGTTCCCAGGTCTTCTGCTCCTGCTTCAAGCTGGCAATCGTGGTTTCTAAGCAGCTTACTTTAGCTACCTGAAATAAAATTACATTCGTAAACTAGAATTATCCTGGATTTTCTAACTGAGTTTGAGCATTAAGCTAGATGGAGTAACAGTTATGCAAAGGAAAAGTGGGAGAATCCTCAACTCCCCTTTCTTCCCCAGCTTCCACACAACAGGATTAACACCCATGCTAGAAATCATTATCCAAGTTTAGAATTATAAATTTATAGCACATAAGGGTTACAATAAAAATGTGAGATCAGTCTTCCTTTTCTTGCTACAATATCTGTATCCAGCCTTATGTTCCTTTGCAGTGCTTGGATTTTGATACCTAATGAAATTATAGTAAAGCCTTGCTCTGGATTTTAAGCTTCCTCTTTAAGATTAGCTAGGGGGAAAAAAAGTGTAGATTAGGCATTTATCTGGTGTGTAGGTAAGAAAAAAAGCAGTTTTACAGCTAAGTGATACAGATAGTGGTATATGCATTTAACAGCTTGTAGAATTAAGTAGTTAATTGAAGAGCACGCAGCCAGGGATGTGACTTTGCAGACCTGCCTTACCTTGTCAATGCACCTGTTTAATTCCTCACTCAGGGCTTCTTTTTCTTTCAGCAGCTTTTCATTTTTAGTAATTAAACTAGAAACTTCATTTTGAAGGTCGGCGAGATCAGAACATCTGGGCAGCTGTAGAGAACAAATCCTCAGTTGTATTTCCATGCCATTTCTGAATTTTAAGTGTGTTATAAAAGGCTTTCTCCTGTCCCCAGGGACAAATATGACACTGGAGAGCATGTGAAAGGTAGGAACGTGGGGCATTTTCATGCCCCATTCATATGATCCGAGACATTCCCCTCTGGGACATCCTCCACATGATCCTGGTCCAAGGCTAAAGCTTCTCCAGGTGCTCACGTCACCCCTCAACTCAACCTCTGATGCAGAGGCAGCTTCAGATACCAACTTCCAAGGAAGAGGAGGGAGAAGTCCCCCCACACTGCTCGCTTCTTCCCTTCTCCATGGGCTCCTTTCCCATTTAATGCCCAGCCCTTCAGCTTCACATTGTGCCTCCTCCTGCGCTGCCTTGGCTCAGCCTTCTGTCTTTAATTACGCACGAGCCCCAATTCCCTCTCCACTGAAGGGCCTCATCTGCCGTTGGCTTCTTAAAGCCATTATCAAGCCTCAGCCCTGGGCACATCAAATGAGTGCTTTTCTCTAAAGAAAATGACTTTGTGGAGCCTTAATAAGGGGGGGCTAAAACTCATTTGTAGCCTTGTATTATCTATGATTATTAACATATATTCACAGTTTACTGATCCACGCTCATATCTCCCAAATACACCATGAAGTTCTCCTTAGAAGTGAAGGGACATCAGTGTCTCCAGACGGATGGGAGCAGCGGGAATGCCCCTTTAAAGGACATGCTGCAAGGAAGCAGCACGTCCTTCTTCCAAAAACCCTAAAATCCACCCAAATTCAGGCAAGATAGCAGGGCACATTAAGAGCCAAACCCTGCTGGCTATCCCAGGACTAAACCCAGTATTTAACTGTATGTAGCCAGATAAGCTGTACCTGTTTGGCTTTCTCCAGCTCCTGCTTGAGGATGTGGTTTTCCTGCTCCAACATATGAGCTTGGACTTTCATTTTTGACAGCTCCATCTCCAAAGACGACACCAAATTTGAAGACTGGATTAAAAAAAAAAGGCTCAGATTGGAGACAAACAGAGATTAACCAGGTCAAGCTCCAGCCTCAGACATGAGCTAATGCTGGGATGGCCCCAGACTGAGCAGGACAGACATGCTAGAACACAGGGGTGGAAGTATTTAGCATTGCAGAGATCCACCTGCAAAACAGGACTGCATACTTCTTTTTTCCTTCCTTTTGGCACCCAGAAAGTAGCCTGTCTTCCCTTCCCGTCCTTGGGTGCACCCACATTTGCAGTTAGCACTTGGAAAATTTCAGATCGGAAAACCCATATACAGTTTGAGAAAAGGGTGCTAATCCCAGTAACATCTGTTCATAAACATTAATTTTTTGACACCATTAAAAACAGTGTTATTTTGTACCTTTATTTTAGAGTTTTCCAGTTCCTCTTTCAGTAGCAATCTCTCCTTTTCCCATTCTTCCATGGAAGACTTTCCTGCTTCCCTTTCCTTTTGCTTGAGCACCCTCGCCAGCTGTTGATTTAGATCCTGCACATCCGCCTGGCTTTTGGAATTCCTCTGGCTAAGCTCCGTATTTTCGGAATCCAGCTGCTGGTTCCTCGTTTTCAGATCCACTACCTGGATTCAGACAGCAGGGTCAGTTACGAGCACTTCCACACCAAGTCCTTCTACAGATTTTAAATATTTCAATTAAAATAACTAAGAAGAAATATGCTGGTGAGTCACAAGGGTTTGATATCTGGCCAAGGAAGCCCAATACTAACTATATTCCACGTGGCAGCTGCATGCCCAACAGTCTCCATGGCTTTTCTTGCCTACAACCTATTTCACTTGCTCCGTGCCCCATTTTTAAATCAAATCAAGCTGTACCACACTTAAGAGCAGGAGCCTGGTTGCATAAAGGCAGCCTCAGATTGTCAGATTCTCAGGATTAGCCTCAGTTAGAGCAGTTATATCAGTCATGTGGCACCACACTCGGGTCCTGCTCCCCTTTGCCGTGCTGTGTTTAGCTTCAAGCTTATGCTGGTAGACCAGTAGATTATTCTGAGCAAGTGCAATCTCACCAGGTGTTAGTGAATCGCAAATATGAGCATAAGAGTAGCTTAAATCTGCTATTATTTGCCTAGCACAAAACTCCCCTAAAAGGAGGATGGTAAAATCTGGAGAGGTGCAAAGGATCTGCCAGCATTCCCAGGTCAGCTAACTGGGAAGTAAGAGGAGGCTGCGTTACATGGGCTATTTTCCATGGGCTACTGCAGGACATCACCCAGAAAGATTACAAAGGAAAGATTTTACTCTTTCCATTAAGCATGCTTTTCAAGTTCACTATGGAGATGCTCTCAGGTCTGGGAGCTCAATGGTTACAGGAGCACTGACCTTCAAAACAGGTCAGAAAGCCTCATATCCACCCAAACCGGTTACTGGGAACACACAGTTATTACCAAGATGTTTGAACAAATTATGATAATTTTATGCCACTTGTGCTGCATGAAAATCTTTATCTTGTCATAAAGATTGCTACAGCAAACATTATACACTCAGTCTCCATACCTGCTTTTTCAGGTTGTCAACCATCTTCTGCACAGCCACCTTCTCCTTTCTTACCGCCTCTATTTTTTGCCTAAGAAAAAAGGAAAACTCATTAACATTAGCAAAGCTAATTACAAAAACTCATTATTAATATACACAGAGAGCAAGAATGGGCTGTTTTTTGACATCTCATCACTACAACTGGTCATTCTGGAAATTTTAATTTTGAGGATTTTTTTTTTTTGCTTAGCATCACTGTCTTGCATAGGTTTGGTGGTACTCACTTTTTAGAAGTACTCATGTTTATTTTACTAGAGGGCTAAGCCCATGTCCAGCCTTTTTCAAGGATAAACAAGCCTAGCAAGCTCTCCCTTTGCTGAAGTGATCAGAGGAACCACCTTAACTCTGCTCACAGGTGAGTCCAACATTGCTGCAATGTCACATATATGATAACATGGACATTGGACCTCCTACCAACCAAGCCCCTGATTTAGATGTAGGAATGGGCAGAACAAGCCAAGGCCCCTGATTTAGATGTAGGAATGGACAGAACAAGCCAAGGCAAGTCAAAAAAAAACCCAAAGACCATCCTGGAAGACAGCTGGATCTCTGATGGTACCAGGAGATGATTCTGCTCCAAGTTGAGACATCTAGCAAGCAAGAGCTTTGAGCAGGGCTGCAACCTCCCTGTGTGAGGGCAATGGAAACCCAAATCCCACACATAATTTGTGTCCCAGCAACTCTCACCGCATCTCTTCTCGTGACCCGCTCAGCTCCCGCAGTTTCAGGTTGGAAGCGCTGCCTTCCTCATTTAACAAAGTGACCTCGTTTTTCAGCAGGGCATTTTCTTCTCGCAGCTTCTCAGCCTCACACCTATGGCAGGGAGGAGACAACTGAAAAATCATTGCTGTCTTTTGGCCCGCAGGGAGGAGAGCTGCAAAAAAGGCCAAATTGCCTGTGATGATCTAAAAAACAGAGCTACTCCTAACTAATTTTAGACATCAATTGCATATGGATTTTGCATTTCACTTAGAGTGCATCTCAGGCCATGGAAAAGGGCCTTTCTGCCTTCCCCCCAAAAAAAGGTGCACAAAGTTAATTAAAAAAATAAGAGACTTGGTAAATGTTTAAAGCTACAATATTCTACTATACCTTTTACTCCTTAAATTAGAGGCAACAGAGGTGACTTTCTAGCAGCTTAACCACCCAAAATGCAAACTGCTACGAGCACTTTCCCTGGCTGTCTCAGGAGCCCATGCTGGGGACCCCAGCATGGAAACAGAACTCAAAAGCACCTTTTCTTCCCCAAGGCAACCGTAGAGAAATAATTTAGGCATGATGTAATTATCGAGAATAAATTCTTACAGGAAGCCATTGTTGGACAAAAATTAGTCATTTCCAACCACTTTAAAAAGCATTTACTGAAACCCTGCAGTTAAGAGTACAGATAATCTATTACACTCTTTTTGCTGTAATGGTATTTACCCTATTACACACTATAAAGCATTCCTAGCACTAAGTGCTCCTCCTACTGGGAAGAAAATACTCATTTTCTAGCCTTAAATCTTTAGAAAACTGAAGCGCTTTCGACATTCCAAGTTAACATTCAGCACTACAAGAGAACAGAAGGAAGAGGCAATATTAGTAGGAAGATTAAAAGCCCTCTGGAAGTGTTAAGGCCATACATGTGATGCAAAATTTAGGTGTCCAATTTATCACTGACCACGCATGGCAATGGCAACTATTCCCAGCACAACTCAAGAAGCTGCTGCTTTCGGAGCATTTTTTGGAGCGATTTTAGCGTTGTTCCCATTGACCACGTTCGCAGACGAGCCGCACGTATCCGACTCCTTATCCTCGCTTGCCAGCGGCTAGAGTCCACGGCTCCGACCTCTACCCCAAGTTAAACTACCCGTTAAACTCGTTAAGGCAGCGGCTGCCCGGAGGTCAGTAGAAGTTAAAGTGATGGGGATCGCTAGGTTAGTCTCTAAGCGGTGCGAGCGGCGAGCTGGACTACCAGGGACTGTCCCCTGGCCGTACGTTACCTCAGAAGATCCACCTTGTGCTGCAGCTCGCTGCAGGTGCTCTGCAAGCCGCGCGCCGCGCTCCGCTCCGCGGCCCCGTGGCCCGGCCGCGTGGCCTTGGCGCTGCCCGGAGCTGCGGCTTTCGGCTTTCCGTGGAGCTCCTGCTGCTCTCTCCCCTCCCTGGAGCTCTCTTCTGTGGGGATGTCACGTTGGCCACGCTCGCCTTGCAAAGCTCTCACTAAGGGCTCTTCAGCCTTTCCGAGCTGGCATTGCACTCTCGGCTTCTCACTGGACGCCTCTATTTTCCCCTGTGCATATTGGATGTCTTCCAGTTCTCCAGCTTTCCTGAGCTGTGTTTTTCCCTCTCCGAGTTCAATCATTTCCAGGTTACTCTCTTCCAGCTTGCAACGAAGGCTCCTCAGCTTTTGCAAGTTGTCTTCTAGCTCTTTATTTTTTTCAACCACCTCTTTCAGTCTAGATTTCAGCCCTTCATTTTCCACCTGAGTTTCTTCCTGTAAAGACAGAAGCTTGGCTTGCGCCACTAGTCTTTCTTCCAGCTCTTCAATCCTCTTCCAAAACTGCGGGATTAGGCTTCTCAGGTCACCCTTCTCCTTAGCCGCTGCAGAAACCTGCTCCAGCTGCAGAGAAGCACCAGTCAGTTCTTCAGCCTCTTCAAGCTCAGTCTGCAGCTTAGAGGCATCCAGGAAAAAGCCTTTGTTTTTGGTGGCTATTCTGTTGTTCACCACATGCCTGTTCTGCCTGTTATCGTGGGGTAACAGCTTTAGTCGGGGAACTCTTGACAGGCTTCTTTCAAGATCCCTCAGTTTCTTCTGTGCCAGGGGCACCAGAGAAACCAGCTCTTGCATCTTCTCAGACTCGTGGCTACAAGCAGCGTCCAGGACCATGGTACTCCCCGGTACATTAGCTTCCATGAAGGGGCAGACATCCGAGTCCGCTCCCTCATCCGTGTCACTGGACAGCCCCTCCGCGAGGGAATCCGGCGCGTCCCGCAGCTGGGACTGCTCCGACTCGGAGGTCTCTCCGTGGTCGGAAGCGCCGCGTCCCGCCGGCTCGCGCTCCGCCCCGCGCAGCCGCCGCCGCAGCCCGCGGAGCTCGGAGGCCATCCGCACGTTTTCCTTCACGGCTTGCTCGTGTGCTCTCTGCAGGCTCCTAAGGACGTCGGCGTCATCTCCGGGATGCTCCACAGCGGAGAAAGAAGCGATTTGGCTTTTGGCTTTTGCATATTCGTTTTCCAATACTCTGTAATGATTTTGCAGCATAGCAAAGTTGAGGGCCTCCCACTGCAACTTCTGCATTTTTTCTTGCAGATTTGAGATTTCCAAGTTCATCTCTGCCTTCTCTCTTTCCGCCCTTACACGGAGCTCGTTGTTTAAGGTCTCTAAAGCAAGAAGTCTGGAGTTGAGTTCTTCTTTCTCCTGCTTATGTTCACTGTCAAGCCTCTCCAGCTTCTGGCTCACGAGCCTCCTGTCCTCCTCCACCACACACACATACTCATCCTTGTCCTTCAGCTCTTTCTCGTGCTCGCTTTGGAGTTGCAATATTTTATCCCTCAACTCAACCTCTTGCTTCTCGGTAGCGTTTCTCAGATCCTGCAGCTCCTTCTGAAGCTGTTCCTTTTCACACACCAGCTTGTTCACTTCCTCCTTCAGGTGTTTCTCCAAAAGCTCCTTCTCCTGGCTTAGAGCAAGACTAAGAGCCTTCTCATTCGCCAGCCTTTCCTTCAGCTGCTCTTGGGTTTCAGCAACCTCCTGGAAAATCTCATCCTTTTCAAACTCCCACTGAGATCTTTCTTCTCTCTGCTGCTCGGCAAGCTCATGCAGCTCCCGTTGGTAGCGCCCTTCCAGATTTTGGATCGTCTCTTCGTATTTATTTGCAAGTGTTTGTGTGTTGGCAGAAAACTCAGTTTCTGCATGAGATGCTCTTCTGTTATAGTCACTTTCCATTTTTTTCCTAAACATGGTTAACATAACAATATTACTCAACTCTAGGCTCTCTCACAGAGAGATTCAAATGGCTGTCTAAGCTACTTAAGAAAACAATCCGAGAAATTACATTTTCACTGTAAACCTGTCAAATAGCTCTGCTGAGAGCCAAAATTAAATCTAAGACAATCTGTTGAAACATCAAAAAAATAAAAGCTTAACTGCCTTGAAACGACTGCAACTTCTAAAGTGCCCTTAGAAATAGTTTCTTATACAACACATGCCCTTCTAGACTGGTAATGGCATTTACGGAGGCAGAGGTTCTCCTCCTTGAAGGATCCTAATTACTTTGTTCTAGTCAAAAGCGCTCATCTTTCATCTATCTACATCTTTGGTAAGAAAAGCATTTGGATTATGTTTTTTGGGATAAAGGACTGCGGTGCACAGGGATACTGAACAGAACTTAAATCAGTCATGCCTGTTCATGCTCTGGCAGTATTGCTACCTCCGGATGAGTTAAAAATCAATATAAATGCTTAAATATAAAAATCAATATAAATGCTTAAGAAAGCTCAAAAGGAAAAAGCCTCTGGATACCTGCCTGGTGTTCCGGGATCAAACAGGTAATGGCACCACGCAGCTACTGCCCTCGAGTCCAGCACGTGGAGCCATTTCTGCACTAGCTGTGCCCTGGTCAACCCGGCGAGCATTGGGGCCTGCAGAGCTCGCTGCACTCACCTCTCCTCCTGCAGCTCCCGCTGGTGCCTCCTCAGCAGCTCCTGCTGCAGCTCCTCTTTCTCCCGGCCGTGCATTTCCGTCACCCTCCTCAGCTGCTCCTGGAAGCCACGTTCCAGCTCTCCCTTCTCTTCCTGCAGAGTCTGCACCAAAACCCTCATCTTCTCCTCCACCCAGGCACCGTTTTGAAGCAGCTCTTCCCGTTCTCGGCTAAACCTCTCCGTCACCTCCTCCAGCTTCACCCGAATGTCCGCTTCGTGTTCCCGCCTGAGCACTTCTTGCAGAGCAGCCTTTTCCTCAGCGAAGCTCATTTGCAACCTGTTTTTCTCATCGTCATGCTCATAGCCAAGCTGCTCTTGCCGTTTGCGGAGCGCCGCCGCTTCTCCCTGCAGTTCTGCAATTTGGCTTTTCAGGCCAGTTATTTGCTCTTCCATGACCTGCATCTCTTCCGAGCACTTCTTCCTCGTGTCTTCTTGCTCCTTTTCACAGTGGATTTTTGTCTCATTTAGTTGCTTTTCATAATGGCTCACCTGCAAGAAGGGAAATCGATTCATTTTCTACAAAATATATAAAGATTTTCTACAGGATACTACATGATCTATTCTATAGGATGCTCTCTCCATGTCTTTCTAATACTTTATAGAATATTTCGATTTATACATTAGCATCATCTTACACTCAGTTTTCCCTGCAAAGAATGCTGAAGTGCATGAATGCTCAGCTTAACTTCTTACTGGAGTAAAAATGATTTTTGCACACAAGAATGAAATTCTTGCCTCCCCATTAAGGAAATATGGGAAAGCAGAGAGAAGCCAGGAGCAGTTTAAGTCCTGACTGGCTTCATGAATTGCTGGAGGTGGGCACTGGTGTGATAGAAATGAGGAGAGCCCAAAAGGAGCCTCTGCTGCTGGTGCTGACCTGACCAGCACAGAACAAGCCTGGCCACCTCTCTAGCAGCACCTGTGGCCGCTGGGAAAGGTAGATCCCATTTGCTTATAAAAACCCTAATTTTTGACTTGACAGTAGTGTGGGTTGGAGGCCCCATGCTAAGCAAACCAGCCCTCCAGGGCTGGATGCAGTGGGACACAAGGACAGCCTTTGCAGGCATTGCTCCCTAAACCTGGGCTTGGAACCAGCACATGTGCCCTGAGCTGCCCTGACCTCACAAGTCCATTTTGACCCACCTCCAGCTGGATATTTTGGCACACGTGGCAAGACCAACCTAAGGGCCAAGAGATCCCTATGCAGAAGACAGGGAGCTGACCACACGTCTTCACCAGGATGGATGTTGCCACAACAGCACCTCCACCCTCGTGCAGCACAGATCACATTTCACCACCACCAGACCGCACCAACGCTGCATTTACCAGCGCCAGCTCCCACCAGCGGCTTTCCCAACCCACAGCCATTCCAAACAAAGTGACTAATGGCGAGCTCCAGGTTCCAGGACGGGAAACACAACCCTGCGTCTCCCAGACTCGCTCCTCTTTCATTAGCTGGTAGATAGAGCACAACATCCACCCAGCCCCACGTGCAGAGGACAGGGAAGGTGGAAGCTGTCCCAGGGTCACCAAAACACAAAGCAAGGCCCTTTTCCCAAGGGCATCCCGCTCGTAGGAAGAGGGTGCAAGGGTTGTGAAGTTGGGTGCCAAGTTAAAACAACTTACTGTCTCCTCGAGCTCCTGTTTGAGGTGACAAACGTCCCGGTGATGCTGCTCCTTCATTTGCTCAATAACCATTTCTGCTTCTATGCTCATGTTTAGTGGATTGCAGTCCTCTGATCCAAGCCCTTGGAAAATAATTATATATGCTCTTGAAACCCGAAGAGCTACAGCTACAAGTGAACTATTTCATCACTTTATTTTTGTTTAGACAGCTCCTCCAGCCCTCTCAAATTCCATTGGCACATACCTAAGTAGAAGCTATAAACACTCATTTTAGCCTTAATTATACTACAGCAGCCACACTCTGCCTGGTATTAAACAGCAAAATGGAGGTGTTGCTCAAGAAGCCTCACTATGAAAGCTTTGGAAAGTTTGGAATTGTATCCAAAACCTACATATCCAAATAGATATCTATAGAGGGACGTTTCCCATACGGGAACCAAGCTTTACCCTGGTCAGGCTCAATGCCGCTGTTCCCATGGCTTTTAACATCCACGTCGAGCTCTTCGCAGAGCGAGCTCCTCAGAGGCGGCCTGAGGGCCCTGCCCTGAGCGCGCAACTCCTCCAGCTCGGCCTGCAGCTCGTCGACTCGGTCCTGCAGCTCCTGCGGGAGGGAAAGGAGGCGCCCGGGTGACCAACCAAGACCGGGGAACGCCGGGCACGCCGACAACGCGGCGCTCAGAGGGCCTCGCTGCGGGCAAAGCCTCGGAGATAACGTTCCAGCAGCCGCTCTCCTGGCGGCCAGGCAACAACCTCCTTCTCCAGGTTCCTGCCCACGCGAGGGCACAGAAGGAGGAGCTTCTGCACTGTGAGGGTGGCAGAGCAGTGGAACAGGCTGCCCAGGGGGGTTGTGGAGTCTCCTTCTCTGGAGGTCTTCAGAACCCGCCTGGATGCC
>VZSG01001363.1:69744-81252 GCA_013398315.1 Nothoprocta pentlandii
GATGATCTCTAGAGGTCCCTTCCAACCTGGAATATTCTGTGATTGAGAGATGTGCCTGCTCACCAAAACAGCACCAGATTTATAGCATGCATAGAATCACAGAATGCTTAAGGTTGGAAGGGACCTCCGAGGTCATCTAGTCCAACCCCCTGCTCACGCAGGGACACCCAGAGCACGTGGCACAGGGCTGTGTCCAAGCGGGGTTTAAAGATCTCCAAAGAAGGAGCCTCCACAACCTCTCTGGGCAGCCTGTGCCAGGGCTCTGTCGCCCTCACTGTCAAGAACATATATGCATTCCAGAAGTATGCATATATTTTGCATTTGAAGCGTACCCCCCTCCAGCACCTTTCACTATATTCCTTCTCCCTTGGGAAAAGGAATACTTTGGGAAAACTTTGAACATACCCAATAAACGCCTCAGACACCTATCTACTTAAAAAAACATAAATCAAATCAACAGCAAGAGACCGAGTTGGGAAACAGACACCCTCATTACTGCGATCTGCCATCTGGCACTTCTGCCCATTGCCAAGGAGAATATCCCAAGTGCCCGTGCCAAGTGGGATGCGCTGAGTTCAATGAACAGTGTTTACTAAGGAAAATGAGTCCATGAATGTGTAAACATAATTTGGCAGATCAGAAAGGTTGAAGGAAAAAAAAATCTCCAGGATTGAATCAGATTTGAGTATCGATTGAATCAAAGCTCAAAAAATGCAGTTGCATTTTCAAGCAAATTCTTATCCAGATGTATTGAATTCAGCAACTAGTTTTAGAAAAAGCCCTTGGTTTTGAGCTGCAGCTTCTTGGCAGAGCTGCTGTGTTGCATTACACACAAGGATTTGTCAAGATTGTCCTTTTCCAAGCTGAAAGGATAATGCAGAAGGAATGAGCTGGATGCACGTGCCATGCAACCATGCTGGCATCAGGAAGCAGATACATAGGTAGGTACTTTTAGGGCTAAATTAGAGTACTCGGCAGCACAGGATTTGGGAAGAGCAGAAGACAAGCTTGAAGTTATTAGCGTTATTTGCCTAAAACACTACTGTTTTAGAAACCACCACTTGTGCTTTGCATTTCTGCTGTTACCTCTTACATCTTTGCCTCCAAACTAGGGCAAAGCTATTTCACAAGTGGGAAAGCAGCTCGTGCATAACTAAATATTGAGTAAGCTAACTTTACATCTGCTAATCAAAGGAGGCTCCGTAGGTCCTGTCCCCATCCACCCCCAAGGCACTTCAGCGCAGGCATTTGCCTCCACAGCAAGGGCTTTCTCCATCCAAAGCTTGGGTTAAAGCAAGAAAGAGCCATCGGGCAGGGAGATAACAGCAGCAGGTTTGCAGCAGGGACATTGTCAGCGGGCACTGGTGCGGTGTGTCCAGCTCACCCGGCACTGCAGCTCGTACTCGCTCTTCATCTGCGCCAGTCGCTCCTCCTGCAGAAAGAACTCGGCACTGCTGGGGTCGAGGTCACCAAACTGGAAAGCACAAACACAGCCCAGTTGCTCCTCCTCCAAATACGCCTGGCCTGCAGCCCAATGCAGCTCTACAGCAGTCTTGCAGCCTTCTCCCTCTTTCCTCTGTTTTAAATTATTTTTTTTTTAAATAAAGCTCTGCAACAACTTTCCTACCAAATATTATCCCTTTTTCCAACTCAGTTCTCATACTAGATATTAAGTTTGATTCCATATGACACCCTTCTAATTTAAGGCAAGGAACTGAAGGCTTTTGAACAATTCCCATCTTAAAGTCTGGAAGACAGGTATTGGGTAAGAGCCCCAGGATGTGCACATTTGCCCAGAGATGCACATACACAGAAATGCCTTTACAGAAGCTGCTATTTGGAACAGTTTAACATAGCCCAACCAAGATCATTTTCCCCCCCTTCCTTTTGCAGCTAAAGTCTGAGCAAATAAAGACATTGGCTTTTAATGGCCTCCCCAGAAAGGAACTGCATCCCAGGTCTATCCAAGTCTATCCACCAGGACAAGAAACATCTCTGTGGATTTGTGGAGTGGTTATTTCCCTGTGAGGCTCTTCACTGCCAATTAATTTAATACCACACCTAAGCTGACATGCTTTTGCTTAGCTGGAGCCCAAGTCGGGCTGCCCATGAGGCAGGTGCCCCACTTGGCACCTGGTCTTGGTCAGGGTGGGCTCATTGCCCCCAGAGCCTCCTGCTCCTCAGTGGGCACCTTGAGCGTTATCAATTCAAAAGAGACTTAACTGCGAGCACATAAGGGAGAGGAGGGATTTACCTTCTCCGCCAGCACATTTTCCAAGTTCCTCTGCAGTTTGCTCGCCAGACTTTCATACTCGAGCAGCTTTTCTCCAGTTTCCAAGAGCTCGTTTTCCAAGCGGCTGTTCTCCTGCACAAAACCAAAGCCACCTTATCGCTTCCTACTGTTTTCCTTTTCAAAGTGATAACTCATGGCAACCGCCTCCTGATCAAGTCAGAACATTAAAAATTTCCGCTAGCGATAGGAACTGTGAATTTGTCTTTCTGTTCTCCGTGCAAAGGCCACTCCTCTTGGGACATTAAAACAAGACACGTGAAGCTCAGGCTTGCAGCCTCCAAGGCACAGACTAGCTGCATCCTGCACCAAATCATGCTCCTCCTCAGACTTCAAATCACTGCTTCAGAAAGAATATTTTCATTTTCTTAACATTCATGGGATGCGCAATGCCTTTAAAAACTGTACTCCAGAGCACCTTTAAAAGATACATGGCCTCCTGTTGTCAGGACTTCTGGGATTAAGACAACACTGCTACCTTCACCTCTTACAGCGAGCAAAGTTCAGCCAAGCTAAGGCAGCTGCCACCTTCCAGAGAGTCACTAGGCAGCAGGCCATTTCCAAAAGCAAACTTGCTTTAGAGATTTTTGAGGCAGAGCTTTAAACTCTGCCAGGATGCATTATGTGCTGGCAGTGCCTCCAAGGCAAATCCGCTCCCCCAGGAGCTCTACCCATGCACACCACCGCAACGGAAAACCCAAGGAATAACCCAACGAGGCGACCCCAAAAGCCAGTTACAGATACACCTCTACCTCGCAGCTAAAATTAGCTTCAACCAGCACAAGGTGCAGCAACAGATTGCCCCAACAAGCGCTAAACTGCAAGCGCTGCTTCCCATTCCTCGTCAGCTCAGCCTTCTGGGGGCAGAGCCCACTCGCGCTTGGTGCTGGTACCTTTATGGAGAGCGCGAGGCGGTCTCGGATGTAGCTCTCCTCCGTCTTCAGCTTCTCAATCTCCTGCTCCAGCTCCAGCCGCTGCTTACCGGCCTGCTGCAGGATTTGCTCCCGCTCCCTCCGCAGCTCGCTCTTCAGAACCCCGATCCGCTCCTTGTACTCCTCATCCAGCTTCCTGCGGAGGCACCAAAGGTAGGAAAAGCCCACGAAAAGCAGCAAATACCGCTGTGAATTTAGCTTTGTGGCAGCGGGCGGCACACGCAAAGCCGGCTGCTGCTATCGGCGCCGGCACTTGGCAGGCTGGAAGGACCGCTCGGGAGAAACGGAGCAATGCTCGGATTAGCGGCACACATCAGCTATATGCTGCCTGGGGAAGTTTAGCTTAGCTATACAGCCCAGCCTGGTCAGGGATGCTGTTTTAGGATGAAACTTGCTTTTTCTGCCAGCAGCAAAATTAATATTTTCTATTTCACAGCAGCAGCCCCCTACTAACTGGGAAGGGGAAGCAAATGCAAGGACATCAAGGGGAGCATCAGAGCAAGGGCTGAGATGCTGCAAGAGATGGACAGTGGGTCTGGGTGGCCCTGGGAGCTGCAGATGGATCTGGCAAGCACAGAACAGCTTTAAAGTGACCAAGCATGCCCCAAATCAAGGACAGGCTCAAAGCAGCTTTGAGCTAAGCTGCAAATACTCCCAGGTGCCTGCTCCACCCCCAGCCCCATCTCGAGCACCGTGGGCAGCAGCAGCTCAGGCAGAGCACAGTGCCTACCTGAGGTTGTACTCGTTGCGGCGCTCGATGGCAGCGTGGTGGTCGTCCACCTCGGAGGCCATGAGGGATTTCAGCTTTTCTGCCTTGTCCAGGTCTGATCGCAGCTTCTCCTTCTCTCTGGCCACTTGGTCGACCCGCTCCCTAGGGTAAGGGCAACCACATTAACGTTAGCTGCTCTTCCCCAGCTCTGCTGCCCACAGGAGGCTCTGCACAGAGCGGGGTCCTGGAGGGCGATTCCTCATCATCTCTGTTCGTTCATTAGCTGTGAACTTGCACATGTAGCTCCTTTCCAACCTCGGTACCCCGCTACATCTTGAGCGCTCAGCATCTGCCCCATGTACTTGCTCTCAGCGTTTTGTAACCTTCGCCACTTCTATCCTCACACGACAACCAACCTGCTTTTAATTGCACACTACTTCATGTTCAATCTTGTCCATTAAGAGCTGCTTAGACATAGAGATCTTAAGAGCCCCAAAATCTCTCCTGGGACCTCTTGCAAAGAAGCACAAATAATAGAAGGAGATGTGGGGCATTTTGGTGATCCGAACACATGCCCATCACAGGGCATAACCTCCATAGTACTGGAGCAAGAAAAGCTTCAGCATTCAGGGTACTGCTCAAACCTGCCTCAATTATAACAGATTCCTCTTCCTCGGCCATTAAGGACCATTTGCAGGCCAGGAAACAGGGCTAGAAACAGCCTGCTGCTTTGATTTGGTTTCGTATGCACATTTTCCTGGGATAGCTGCCTTTTTCCTGGTGTTTTCACTGTGCAAAATGAAATAATGAAGAACTCTGTTTCCAACCAACAAAAATCCAAAGCTAGAGACTCCTCACAAAACCGCAGCCCTTGCCCAGGCCCTGTTCAGACACGTCACGAATCGTGATTCATCAGCAGCTCCTTAAGCTCAGCTTGGCAAAGCCTCTAAGCGGGCGGTGAGGGAGCAGCAGAGACGGGAAGCCTGACAACTTACAGCAAGTGTCTTATCTCCGTCTTGAAGCTCGCCAGCGCCGCTTGATAGATCCCGTTCTTGGTCATCAAGAGCTCGTTTTCCAAAGCCAGCGTCAGCTCCGTCAGGTTCACCTTCCCATCCAAGCTGAAATCCAGAGCCTGTAAAACAGTGAGTCACGGGGACAGAGCAACCTTTACATCCACAGGGCCCGAGGGCATTTGAACCTTAAAACGAGGGAATAGGCTGAGGAGGCTCCAGAAGGATCTTGGCTTGCTGATGAATCTGCTATGGGCAGATTTTGGGCCCCTACATCAGCACATCCCCTCCGTGGTCTCCCTGTATTAGAGAGTCAGCTACGGAGATGGAAAATACCATGCCCGTACTGCAAGACTAGCAGTATAAAAGCTAAAATATTAAAAGCACTAACTCTAGAGCGAGCTCAACTACACTGGCCTTTGAAAAGGTCCAGGTGGTGCAAGGAGGTGATTGAAAACAACAGGGTTAAACAAATGCAAGTCTTGTAATACAGACAGTGCAGAAGTCTTACAGGAGGTAGCTCAGAGTGAAGACCTCACCACCCTTAGAATAAACCCCCACACAAAAAATCCTTATTTTAGTGACTCCAATGGCCAAAATAAGCCCAAGATATCAAAATCTAACTGTGTGAAGCCAAAATAAAACTATATTTAATTGCCCAAGAGCACTGAATTTTGTACTGAGTGTTTATGGCAGCCTCAACACCCAAAATGCACGTGGACATCAAGTGACAAGAAAAACATGTCATTACCATTGCTGGTATACCAGAGAAGCCCTAAGAATGGACACATTAAACGGTCCTTTAGCTTGACCACCGCCTATAGCGAGGCAGGTGGAAAGGGGTTCTCTTCAAAGAGCAGCGCACCCCATTTGAAGTATTATAGTTTTATGGTAGAGTAAAAGCATATTAGACTAATTGGCAAGTTTAAATCCTGTCCTCCACTTCAACACAGGCAATAATTCAGATGAGCCCTGCACTAGGTTTGCAGGAGCATCTACTGAGCAAGGCGAAGGAATTAAATTACTTCCTATAAATACAGGTGACCTACGCACGCTATGCTGCGGGTTGCATCAGATTTTTATCAGAAACCTTTTCCTCTCTGGGATGCATCATCATCATTTCCATAATGGAAACTGGAAGCTCCCAAGAACAGCTGCACTCCCACTGGGAATTTTAGAGGGGAACCAAAAGCCAAGCTCAATTCCCAACAGCAACCCAGAAGGCGACAGTCAAAAAGCCCCGGAGCAGCCGGGCTGAGCTACCTTGAGGATGTCCTGGCTGTTGTGGACGCCCTCCTGGTGCCACGCGTCCAGGATGCCCTCCACGCAGGCGTAGCCCAGGCCGTCGTCCAGGCTGGAGAAGACATGGAAGCCGATGGTGCCGCTCATGGCCGTGGGCGCCGTCGTGCGCCGCCCGCTCTCGTCGAAGGACTGCAGGACAGGGAGAGCGCTCCGGATATTAAGGTCCTCTTTTCCTCAACAGCCATGCCAATGGCTGGTGGGGAGCACTGCTGATGACACTACAGTGTCACCAGGCACTTTGGATTCAAAGCAAATCCAAGGAGGAGCCATTTTGGAGGTGTCCTCAACATGAGCCACGTGTTTTCACAGAATCACAGATTATTCAACGTTGGAAGGGACCTCTAGAGATCATCCAGTCCAACCTTCCTGCTCAAGCAGGCACACCTACAGCATGGGGCACAGGGTGGCATCCAGGCGGGTTTTGAAGACCTCCAGAGACGGAGACTCCACAACCCCCCTGGGCAGCCTGTTCCACTGCTCTGTCACCCTCACAGTGCAGAAGTTCCTCCTCACCTGGAGATGGAACCTCCTGTGTTTCAACTTCTACCCATTTCCCCTTGTCCTATCGCTGGCCACCAATGAGAAGAGCTTCCCCCCGCTCAGCTACAAGAATGAGACATTTTGGGTTGTAAAGCACCGCCTGTAGCAGCAGGCCCACACACGAGCATCCTTCCCATCTGCACGCCAGCTGCAGCCAGCCTTCCTTTGAAAGAAGGTGAATGCTGGCAGAGAGGCCACTTTCACTGGGTAAGGTGCATAAATCCAGAGCAGATGGGCCGTCTCAAGCGCCAGCAGATGCTCTTCAGCGCTTGGGAGGGAGGCTGGCCACGCTCCGAAGCATTTGGACCTTTTTTCAGTGTCCATTAGCCAGCAGATTGGCTTGCACTCAATGAGCTGCAAGAATGATGCTTTTTAATGCCATCATGATGTGACAGAATTGAGATAGGACTGGGGAAAAATAATCTATTGGAAGACTTGGGTTGTCACCCATTACTTAAAGCTTATTCAGTCCAACAGATCTGTGAGCTCTGGGCCTCACAAGAGCCACGAGGCTGCTGTGGCCCGTGCTGGTGCAGAAAGCTCCTCACCTGCATGGAGAGGTGTCTCTTGAGCTGTCTGTACGGGGTCGATGCCGAGGGCGTGAGCGACTTGCCGTTCCTGAAGAGGCTGTAGAAGAAGTCTTCCACGCTCACGGTGCCGTCCTGCTCCAGGTTATGGAGCACCTCCTCGAGCACCTGGGAGCAGACGGGGGCCAAAAATGCACCTTTGCTGCGACACCACAGCAGTCATCAGGCACTGCTTGGTTCTATGGGTCTTTATAAAGGAAGAAACGCAATAAAGCAAATAGACCCAAAGCGGTATCTGCACCATCACCAGAGCGAGCAGCTGGAGATGATGCCATCCCACTGCCTCACCTGTCTATATAGATAAATATAAAGAAAACTGCGGACCTGCACGGACACGCAGGCTCCCGGAGCGGCTCTGCTGCAGGGGCAGCAGGAACCGCTCCGTGTCCCCGGGCTCTCCAGCCCAGGTGGCCTCAGGAACGCGGCGCTCGTCACTGCGCGACAAGCACTAAAGTCACAGCGGTTTGTGCAGCGACCGACCCACACACGACACCGCCACCAGGTTACAATAAATGGGCCCAACTTCAGGGCAGTCTGCCTTTTTTTAATTAAAGGAAGAGCCAAGGTTACTAGGATTAGAGCTATTAACCTGCTCCTGTTCCTTCGCCTTCGGTTTCCATTTTTGTTGTTGTTTTAATTTTTGATTCCCCTTGTAACATACTGAAAATATTTTGTTGCACATATTAAGTAGAAATACCCCCTCAGAAACAAACTTCAGGAAAAAAACATTTCAAAATATTATTCTAAGCAGCAAAACAACCTTTTCTTCTATAAAACTGAACCTTAAATTGACAAGAGAACATTTTGTTTAAAAAAAAAATGACTTGCAAAGTCTTTCTAGATCACAGAAATAGCCCTGAGGCCTTTACAAACAAAGTCAAAGCAACTGCCTGCGAATATTTTAATAGATCCCTGCTTCCTACAGCGTTCCGGAGATCAAGGAGACACGCTGAGAATCTGATGCATGTTTCAGCAGCAGTTTCTCAGCAGAGGACACTTGCCCAGCATGGGGCCAGGACGGCCGGTGACTGCCTTTATCCAAGCAGGATTGCCCATTTGATGGTTCAAAACCCAACAAACTTCTTGGAAAGCCACAAACAGAGCCCAAAAGCTGCTTTCCAAAGAGCAGAAACCCAGCCTAAAATGCAGGTGCTGACTAGCAGCGGGCAACAGCGTGATGCGTTCTGCTGGAGCACAGAACACGGGGCACCCTGCACAGATGCCCGCGGGGTTTGGGCAGCCCCGGGCACCCTCGTGGCAGCGCCGCTCACCTCCCCGTCCACGTTCTGGAGGCCGTGCTGCTCGCAGACGGAGAGGAGCTTCTCCCTGTGCACGCGGCCGTGGCGGGCGATGCCCAGCTGCTCGCAGACCTCCTGCAGCTTCTCCTCCAGCCCGTCGGGCACGGGCAGCGCCGCGCTCGGCGAGGCCGCCGGGTCGTCCGGGTTCCAGAAGCGCAGCTGCCCTGGAACGGCAGGACCCGGGCTCGTCCACCACCAGCACGGGGTGAACGTGGTGCTTATGGGCAGGTCTTGGTCCCCAGAAACCCGGGGCACCTTGTCCAGAGGTGTGGAGTCTCCATCCTTGGAGATATCCCAGCCCTGGACAAGCTGTGCCAGGTGGCCCTGCTTGAGCAGGGGTTGGACTGGGGGAGCTCCAGAGGTCCCATCTGGCCCCAGCCACTCTCTGATGTTTGCCTTAACCCACCCAGCACAGCTTGTAATTTGGGGGTAGAAGGAGCAGGTGGGCAAAGGCATCTAACCCACATAACCCACCCAGATGCCTCCATGCCAAGTTTGGCCAAGGCTGCAGCTGACCCACAGCCCCAAGGGGCTCAAGTCATCTGGAAGCCTGGCATTCGCTGGGGCAGGACAGAGCAAACCATGTTCCAGCATGGAGCAGCTTTGGAGCAGCTCTCAGGCCTCCGAGCAAGGAGATTTGGGGTCTCTCCCCGGAACAACCCCCTTGTGAACCCTCCTTGCACTGGGGTAGGTAACTAAGGATCAAATCGCGATGACATCTAGTGACCACTGTGCCACCTTCCGTCCGATCACCCCGCTCCACCCATCCTGCTGCAGTGAGAAGCCAGGGACCATCCTTGGCCACCACCTTGCACCATCCTTAGCCAGGGACCACCCTTATTCAGGGCCCATCCTTAGCCAGAGACCCTCCTTATTCCAGCTGGGGGGATGAAGGAAACACAGGTCCTTGCTCTTACCCTCGGCCTCATATTCCTCGCTGTCCTGGGTCTCCCAGTGCTGAGGAGAAAACAGAGGATCCCCACGTTATCCTGAGGCTTTGTCCATATAAAAGAGCCCATGATGGACATCAACCAAGCTCCTGGGCTCCTAGGAGCCTTTCACCTGCGTCTCCATGGGTGTTTTGGTGATGTCTGTGGCACATGTGGCATTCCAGCCGGGACACCCCAGGGATCACAGCAAAGCCCTAAAACCTCATGCCCAATGGAGATGCAGGTGAGACCGTGGTAATGGGGAAGGAGGTCGCTGCTTCCAAACCATCCAAGCGAGCCAGGGTGCCAAGGATGCCCGCGCGGCGCTGAGGACACGGGCTCATCCCGGGAGCTGCCGGCTCCCCTTCCAGCAGCACGGGCAGATGCTGCTCCGCGCTCGCAGGGACGCTCCCATCCACGTCATGGACGGATTCCAGCTTGGAGTCACCCAGGACATAAAGAGGCTCTAAATCATCACATAAAAGTTCACTGCGCCTCATTCAGCTTACCGCTAAAAGCCATTAATCTGCCCCGTTGCCATGGCAACTGGATTAGGTCATGCTAGGGTTTTTCTTTTTTTTCCCCCCTTGTATTTTTTTCCCTTTCTTAAGCCCTGCTCTTGGCTTCTGTTTCATCACATCCCAGCTGGTGAAACAGCAGCTCAGCGCCCGCGTGTGCCCCGCCAGGGAGGCGACGGGAAGCGCGTGCCCAGCACGGACGCGGGCAGCCACAGGGGCACGAAGGGGGCTCGGTGCCTGCTGGGCTGCCCCACGTTCCTCAGCCAGCAGCAGCTCTCCAGAGCCCGTCGCTTCGCCCAGGGCAAAGCCAAGAACACGGCAAGTCCTGCACAGAGCTGCACGCGCTGGCCCAAGTGGCACCCAAGTGGCACCACCGAAGTGCAAGCGCAGTCTGCTGACGAGCCATCAGAGAAGCTAAACACGCCCCGAGCAGCAGGTCCCACCAAGAGCCACCTGCGCGAGCAGAGCAGCCCATGCACTGGAGCGCATCCCGGCTCTCGCACATCCCTGCTCCAGGAGCGGGGGATTCAGGGCAGAAGCTGCTGCGCATCCCGCCCCGCTCCTCCGCCTGGAATCCCCTCCGCGGGAGCAGCTTCCCGGGGGGGTCACGCGCCGCATTGTGGCTCCAGCTGCCCGGGGGCGCCGGGCCCCGCGCGCACGCGGCACGCACGGATTTGGGGAATGCATTATCCGGGCAGATGGCCGCCCCTTTCAACGCTCCCCGCGCCGCGGCCGGGCGAGCATCTGCAGCCCGCGCCGCCCGCCGGGGCCCCTGCCCATAACAACGGGGCAGCCTCTCCCTCCCCGCCATCTGCTCCCGCGAGACGGACCTTTGTTCCCCACCAGGATATATGGCTAATTAAAATGGTGATCAGGAGCGCACACTGGGGCCATTCTAGCGCGCACATGGCGAGGGGATCCCTCGCACCCGTGTTTGGGGCCCTGGATCTCCCCCCGCTCCTGGCACGCTTGCTGGTGGACCGGCACGCTCATCCAGCCGGGATACAGCTCCCGGGAAAAGAGCAGGGCCCTGCAGCACAAGGAGGAAGCACCTTTCCCAGAGCCCTTGTCTCCAGCATGGGAGATCTCCCATAATAGAAATCAGTGCAAACCAGTGCACCCACTTCGGGCCCGGCCCCGTTTGCTCGCCGGCTCTGCGAGACGGCAGCGGGAGCCTCTCCAGCGGTGCCCGGGCCCTTGTGCTTGGCATGGGTTGAAAGAGGTGCCAATTAAGCGGGCGCCCCAGTTCCCAGGGGCTGGCAGGAGCAGCCAGCGCCGCGGGCCGAGGCTGGGAAAAGGCCGGCGCTTTGCTGGGGCTGCAGCCTCCGGCGCTTCAGCAGGCTCACGGGACGGCACGCGGACGCGGCGGGGCGCGTGGCGCTCGCTCACCTCG
>VZSG01001364.1:28345-48620 GCA_013398315.1 Nothoprocta pentlandii
AAAAAAAAAAAAAAAAAAAAAAAAAAAAGAAAACCTCAGTACCATCAGTGAAATAATATGTAAAATGTAAAACTTAACAACAAAATGTTACTCATACATAACTTAAACCAGCAATATTTGTAATGAATATCCTAGTCAGTTAAATTCTCAGCTTTATTACAGCTGATTTACTGAGCTTTCCAAAGACTCACTACCCAGCAGTATTCAGTACTACCGTAGCCTCTTGATACCCTACTTGTGTGAACTACACAGTGGTATTCCAATTGATTAAAGAGTCTGAAAATGATTATTAAAAATGACAGAAAGGGCAATTATGAAACCTGAGATTTGATTTATAAAGCGTAATAACCTTGCTGATGGTGCACTGTTCGAAAGCAGAAGGTGAGATCCTGCCTAAAATTTCTATCAAATATGTGCATGAGGTTCTTTAATTCATTTGATAATTCAGTGCAATCTGCTTCTGAACTGTATTTTAGCTGAAGCTTTTGGATTTCTGAATTTTCCTCAGATACTAGAGTTTCATTTTCACTGCTTAGTTATCAACTATATTCTTAGCAAAACCTGGAATCTTCTAACAACTCAAAGATTTCACAACTGACTTCAATTTTGCTTTAATTTGAGACCTCATGACCTTTTGAAGTATCTGTTATTCCCTTTCTCTGACTTTCGATTCTTTAGTGTGAACCTATTCTAAAATTACATGCTTGAAACTTGCTATGAAAACTGATTAAAAATTTGCATTGAAAATATATAAATGAGGCTTGGCTCTCAGAAGTATGTATAGTATTTTAAAAGATATGGGAGTCTCTTAAAACAAATACAAATTTATTATAAGTTCAAAAATCCTTCAGGCCAAGCAAAAGAGGCATGTCACTGAGCTTTTGCTTCTGTGCTGCTGCTTTTTCCTCTGGGTCACATTGAGCTGACTGGGTTATGAGCTTCACTCTTTTCACATATCTCCAGGTACTGTGTCACTTTTATTGTGGTTGTTTGTTTTTGTTTTCTAGCAGCAAGAATATTTTTCTTGTTTGGGCAGACAGAAGGCACGCAAGTGTTGGATATTGGAGACTATTTACAGTACCATAGATACTCTTCATTTTTATTTATTTGTTTTTATATATAGAACTGAACAAGCAGGACCCTATTCTACTTTCTTTATTTTTGTTTCTCGGCCGTGTTGCATGGTTAAAAAAATAATTGCTCATTTTCATGTTTCTCTGATGACTGTTATTCTACTTGATCAGTAATTTTGACTGTCTTCAAGAAATTATAGAGACAACCATCATTACTCTCCACAAATGCAGAAAAGAAGTATGAATTTTAACACTGAAATTTGGACTTCCTCATATTTTCCAGCAATAAATTATTAGAAGGCCTTTATAGATTAGTTTTAGATTAATCCAACCTCTGTAAAACCTGATCAAAGATGAAAAGGTTATGCGAGTATGGTACTGAGAATTCATCCAGTGTAAGGAGAACTCAGCCTTTCAAATTCATCAGCCTGAGAACAGCAGAGTCCTGTCATTTTTTTCCTTAAGTTTTAAAAACCTTGGAAAAAACTTCTACTTGAAGTACAAGACCTTGTCTTCATTTTATGCTTATTGAAGTTATAATAGTAGTAAGACTAGTGTGCTGACTCCTAAGATCTCACATCGTAAGATTTTAATGGCAGCTTGGCATATAAATCCTACAGCCAAACATAGTAAATCACAGTTATATCCTAATCACCCATGGTGAAGGACAGTTCTGTGCCATGGTTAATTCAGATATCTTCTTCCAATATTTTCAAACTGAGACTCATTATGGTATAATTGAGCATGATGCTTATACTGTTTCAGGGGAAAACACATCAGTAAAGTAGCCCGATTAAGCAATGCCTTAATTGGCATTGCTGCAGATTAAATGTCTGCCTGCGACAAACAAAATGAGGAAATGGAGAGGAAGGTATAAAGAATCTGCCATGGGAGATGCTCTGTGTAACTTTTACAATAAATTATAAAAAGAGGGAAAATGCTCAGGGAAACATTTTTCTCCTTCTTTTGATAATATGTAAATTCTGTAATTGAGGATACAGACCATTTCAGTTGTCTATCTATATTTTTTTTCAGAGAATGAAAGCATATGTCATTGAAAGAAGACAGAAGTTCTGTTCTGTGACAGAAGTGGCATTGTTGTTTTTCTATTTTATGTATCCTGCTAAACATAACCAGATTAATTGACCTTCTCTATATTCTCTCATATTAATGACATAATACTCTTATTAGTCAATACAATGCTCTAAAAAGAACTTACTCTTTTTATAATACTACTAGACTAGTATTTGTGATTGATAGTGCATCAAAACTATTTGGGCAGGCCTTACCCAGACATTGTTTAGCAAAATTTTTTGTTTTATTTGATATGGCCATTTTCTCAAGTGATGTTTATTCCAATTAGTCTAATCTCTTGGTATTATTTCTTCCCCAGACTATCCTGCCTTGTGACCTAATTTGAAAGGAATTCACCAGGTATGGAGTAGCTCCACTGTGCTTAGAAAGGTTTAGCTCCTGGCATGATACTTTCTTCATTCCTTCAAGTCTGGCAGTAGTTTGCACTTTCTAAAAGATTGGTGCTCACTAGAGAAGCTAATGAGAGAACGGGTAATTGAGGTGGGAAGAAAAAGTAGACCTGTAAGTAAATCTAATAAAAATTTCACCACTTTCTCAGGCTACTCTGGAGATTACTCTCAATATTCAACATTCCTCTTCACACAGAGGAAAATCAAAGTCAGAAAATTTGTGACAAACTACTTGCGTCTAATTCTCTTAGTTTTCCTGACAGGATAACAACAAGCCTGTTCTTGATTCCTCAGTCTTGATGAATATCTTGGATTACTGTAGCCAATGAAAAGCAGTTTGTTTGTTTGTTCACTGCATTGTAGCCCACAACACTCTTTCCTATCCCAAGCTTTAACTTTGCTGATGTCCTCTTGGTTCTTTATCTCTGTGAGATAAACAGAGATTTTTTTTTTTTTTTTTTTTGTGATAGACACTTTATTACCTCCTTCCAGAACATGGTTGTAAGTACAACAGCAACTATTTTTGATTGTCATTTCTTGTCATTTCTTGCTCATCATTTTTTTCCATTCCTTGATTTTGGTACTCTATCACACCAAAATATCATGCATTTGCAGCATTTAGAATCAGTTCCAATGCTGTCACAAATATTAAAAAGAAAGCATACTATATGTTACTTTGTCATTGATTAACAACTGTTGAAAAAAGATTTTTTTCAGAATTATCAGTTATTTCAGAATATTTTCTATAAACTTTCTATGTTTTTCTCTAAATCTAGTATCCAGAAGTGAATGAAAGGATGAGTATGTCTAGTCAATCATAATTTAGACTATTAGTGAAGGTTCATACCCTGATTTTCACTAAAACTAATGATTCTATTTTGAGAATATTTGAGGTTACTCTGTATCCATGTTTTCCCAGTCCTTCAGAAAATTCATTTCATTAGACTTTTATGAAGTTTTATAATTATTAATGTTTTCTTTTCAGAAGAATTTGGTTTAAGATATGCATGATTTCCAGTCATGTTACTGTGCATGTGGATTTCTCTGGAGTGACATTGGTATAGGTATTTGAATAGATACGCTCAGTGGTTTTTATAGAGTCATACCCATATACAAACAATGTGTATTAATGTTCCTGTGTAGTACTTCAACATGCCTTTAAAACAATTAATTGTATGTAAGTTTACTCTAAGTAAATTGAACGTACTCTAAAATTTTCTAGGTCATTATGCTAGTACTAGGTGATAAAGTGTGCCTCTTTGCATCAGGGAAATCACAGCTAGAAATGTGGAGGCTCTAAAGCTGGTTGGTGTTCACTGTTAACACCCAAGGATATTTGAAGTATTTCATATTTAAAAGGCCACATACACAGAATAGTCTATGTTTTTCATATGTCTCTCTATAGCTGATGGGCTGAAATGACTGCTTACCATCATTCATATTCTGCATATGCAACAAGTGAAAGGCAGCAGGATGAGAATTACATGCAAATACCTAATGAACTTAAATTAAGAGAAAATAGAACACAGACACATAGCAGGGAATAATGGAGAGAAAACAGGAAGAAGAAAATATAGCCGTGCCTGGAAACACGGCTTAACTATAATCCGGCTAAATTTATCTACCAAACAAAACACTGGATAGGCAGTCACTGAATCATTTATAATTGCATTGGCCAAAATGTTTGAGAAACAAGAATACAGCATGCAGCACTTCTTCATTTGTGAGTGAGGGATTAATGACCTACAATAATTTGTTGGTGATTTTCCTCATCTCTGTTTTATACGAATAAAGAATGATTTCTTACTGAAGCTGTTACCACTGTCATTAACAAACTGAATTTTGTAAATAAATGTGCTTGTTAGATTAAAAAAAAAAAAACTTTTCACTCATATAAAATAATTCAGATAAGTCTGCATAAAAATAGATCAGTCTTAAGCTTTGTATAATAAGGATTTCTAGATGAGAAAGATGTTAATAAAAAAATCAGAATTTATACATGAAAGTGCATTGTAATGTATTACACCGCCAACATGTAATTCCATATTTTGCATTAATTGAAAGTCAAATATATAAAAGGATTACAAGGCCTAATTAAAAATCTGTCCTTCATTCCAGAGAAAGAATGACTTCAGCCCAAAGTTCATATGCAAACACATTTCTTTAAGTGAGGTCACTTTTTTTTTTTTTTTTTTTCTGAAATTCAGAGAGATAAATACATGAAATAAATTGTACATGAGCTGCCCAACATCTGAGGAATTTTTAGCTAAGAAGAAAAAAAAAAGGTCAAACCAAACAAAATATAAGAAAGCAAAGTTGAAGCTGGCTAGCTAGAGCAGCTAGCTTTCTGTTTTCTCTCATTCTGGGAGATATCAGACTAAACTTGACTCAGGGATATTAAAGTTGCTCAGGGATATTAAAGATATTAAAGGGACATTTTATTTCTATTGTAGGCATTTCTACATAGAAGACTAGAGTTAAGATACCATATTTTTATTTCTTTGACCGAAATAAGCCTGCCTGTGTAAGGAGGCAGGCACTACTTTGAATCAAGCTCTTCAAATCTTCTTCCCGTTTCTCAGTGAAAGAGTCAAAACATGTAAGAATAGTGTTTAGAAGGAAATAAAAGAGAATTGAAAATCAAAGGACGGCTTCTGCAATCCTTTGCTGTCGTTTCTGCTGGCTGTCCAGCTACCATCTTACACATACCTGCAAAAGACATGATAAAGTGCAATGACACTATGACAATAACTGTAGTTATTATAATTATTAGAAGATTATTATTATTATTAGAAGAAGATTTTTGCAGGAAGAGGCATCACTGTACACTTAGCCACCTAAGAACTACATCTTGCAGTGTGAAAAAAACAGTCTAAAACTGGGAAAATATTAAGCTGTGGAAAAAAAAGCTAATGCAATTTGAAAGTTGTATATACTTGGCATAGAGGAACACAGGAACTGCCAAGGTCTGTAAGTGAAGAAACCTGCAATTTAAGAGGCTTCATAATTGAAGTTTAGTCCTGAAGAGATGCAGAGAATATCATAGTCCACATGCATTCACAAAACACAAATTTTTTTTCCCAGCCCTTTATCACAAAGCTAAGATCTTTAATACTTCAGACACAAATATCTCTACAGCACTGGAGAGAGGGACCAAGAGAGATCAAAAGCAACACTAAAAAGGGCATAGGAAAACCTTGAAAAAGTCTCGGAAAACTGCCTCTGGAGTATTTTAAAGACTGATTAATTCACTTTCTAATAAGAGATGCAAGGAAATAAATATATGTACTTTGTAGAAAAGAAGATCAAGAGGCAACTTGATCACAACATTGTGTGATGTTATTCTATAACTGAGTAACATAATTTAGTAGACAAAAGGATAAGATACAACTACTAGGTATTACAAAATTTCAGTTTGAAATAAGATTCATTTTTTAGCAGTTTGTTAATTGTGAATAGCTGATAAAGATGTACTGGTCAGTATAGATTGCTTTATCTCTAAGATCAAAATCAGTTTTCTAAAAAAAATCAGAAACATAGTGGAATCTTCACTTGTTCACTGTTGAAGTTGTAAATAGCAGTATATTGCAAAGATAGTGTAAGAGAAGATCTGCATGATTCTTCTTCCCTTAAAACTCCTGAGGGAACGTGTTGGAAGTTACATGTAGTTTTAATATGAGCAGAATTGGCATGGTGTGATATAAAAATGGCTGGACACACACTTCAATGGTAGAACAGCTGATAGAGATATTCTGGCCTCATGCCATGGTCCCAGCTCACTACTGGACTCTGGGTGGAACTTTTATCCATGCTGAGTCAAAGGGAAATGAACTGTGAACATGAGAGCTCTGTGGAGCCACTCAAGATGAAACACAAAGATGAGAGGGATACCAAGGGAATAAAATGCAGTAATTTGGAATACAGGAATAGACTGGGGTAGCGATTAGAAGCAAAATGGAGGCACACTGAGTCTTTGTTATGAATAGTGAGGGAGGAGAGTGATTACCAGAGGGCAGAGAACACAGCACTGGATAGCACAATATCTTTTACAGTACATTGAAGAGAACAGTGCTGTTGGCAGGGTAGGAGGAGGACACAATGGATTCCCACTGAGTGTGGAAAGAGTCACCTACAAACCCAGATGAAGCATGGTTAAAGAACAGTAAGACTGGGGTAGCCATTAACTCTCAAAAAAGATATTCAAGTAAAAGATGACCTTAAGTTGCAGAGTAGTCAAGAGGTATGTATGGCTTCAAGAAACTGTATCTTGAAGAAAGCTAAAACAAGGCATTACTTAGAAAAAAAAAATCTCACTATACTTCCCACTTTGAGATATTTCAAAGGTGCTATTTAAATGCATCACTGGCCGGCCTGCAGTCTGGCACTTGACATGCTCAGTGGAGGTTTTATGTCTGCAAAAAATGGATTTCCAGCTAAGAAGTCATTGCTTTCAGAAAGAAAATTAAATTCCAAATTTGTTAGAGGTCTTCTCTCTTCTATATTCTTTTTTTCTTTTTTCACTCCATAAGTTCTTACTATTCTAGATGGGAAAATATTAGCCTCAAAAAAGTATTAAATTTAATTTGAAGTAATTTAATATCATATTATTAGACACTGTCCATCTTTTCCATTGTCTCTTTTATATATAATTTCTTTTTCTAAATTGTACAAAGAAACTAGGCATGTTAGGCATGTATTTCTTTAACTAAAAAATGAACAAGCTAGACAGCATTCTCAGGACACTACAGGTATACTTCATCTTGAAAGTATTTATAAGTGTCCCTTGTGGAAATGACTAATTTGTTACTACTCTAGTATTCACAGCTCCTTCCTTTTTCTAGCTACCAGGACTATTCTGTTACTAATAGGTTCTCATCCATGAAGGGTTAGATTGAATTTGATTGTGAAACTTTCAAGTCACTCTTTCCATTGCTTCTGAGAAATTATTTCCTTTAGTTTTAGTTCATCTTTTTAAAGTAAGAGACATAGTACCTAATCATAAAAAGAAAAATGGAATTGTTTTGATCCAATATGAACCAAATGTACTGTAAGGACTATGATGAGAATAGCATGGATTATTTGCTAGCTATTGAGTGTGCTTGATCTCTGATAATATCAGGTTTCCCCTCAGAAATAGATACTTACAGAGAAATAAAAATTGGGGGAAAAAAATGTTAAACAGCATTCTTGCACTATTATCAGAAAAAAAGCTAGGTAATAGTTTATTCCATCACTTTATTCTGTGAGCCTTAATATAAATCAGATTTTTTTTTATATATATCCTATTTTGCAGACATGATCTAAAGATTTTTGGTAAAACATTTATTCATCAAAAGTTTTCAGTTTTATGGAATACATGTTAAGGAATAATCATGTTAAGGAATAAATGAAATTAACTTTTATAAGAAAAAATAAACAGAGAATAAATAAATGAAAATGTTGGGATGGTTTATTTCTATCCTTTTTAAACTCTCCAGCTTTTCAAAATAAATTTAAAGCAATAATTTATATATTACTCAAACAATCCAAGAAGTTTCAGTATTTTAGATCTTCATTATGCTATCCTTGTGCTTAGAACTTTAATTTAAAGTAGGAGATAGTTTCACATCAGCTTTTGCTTGATTTATAAAGTTAACTTGCACTTTCACTTGCTCTTTCTTTAGTGATTATCCAACTGCTGTATTGCAAGACATATTCTGTTGTTCCCTTCTGCTTTTTCTCTCTTCCAGCTAAAATATAATTATTCTTTCAAAATAGTATAGTTCAAGTTCAAATCAAAGAAACACACAGCAGCATATCCTATGCCTGCTGGCAGCTGAACATGGATTTAAATTTTCTTTGGCAATGAAGTGTTTCCATTTCCTGTAGGAGTTCTTTGACAATGTGGACAATGGAGCAACAAGATGCAAGTCCTCTGTGAAAGAACTGCTTCTCCTTCTGGAAGAAGGGCAGAGCTCAGATGAAATATTTGCATTTCAAAGACAGGCAGTTAAGAAACTGAGGCAGATTATCTATCTCTGACCTTTTCTTTGGTCTTTCCTCCTGACTAGTTTAAGCCATCCTCAATTTACTGCTTGACTTTTATAGATACGTTCTCAAACTGGCTCTATATGTCTATATAGCATATCTATATAAGGATATATTAGCATATCTGCATATGAAATCTAATAACATACTAGTAAAGTAAAAAGGGCTAGGAGATAAATCAAGCACGGTTTCAAAAGAGTTCATAGTATTTAGTCTCTAATATGGTCTGTGAAATGGGCTTGGCTTTATTAACTAGAACTCAGCTTGGAGAAGAGATGGCTGACAGGTGATCTTATTAACATGTATAAATACATGAAGGGAGATCGTAGGGAGGAGGGGGCCAAGCTTTTCTCAGTGGTGGCAAGTGATAGGACAGGGGGTAATGGGTGCAAGCTGAAACACAGGAGGTCCCATCTCCACGTGAAGAGGAACTTCTTTCCTGTGAGGGTGACAGAGCAGTGGAACAGGCTGCCCAGCGAGGTTGTGGAGTCTCCTTCTCTGGAGGTCTTCAAAACCCACCTGGACACCACCCTATGCCACATGCTCTAGGTGTGCCTACTTGAGCAGGAAGGTTGGACTAGATGATCTCTAGAGGTCCCTTCCAACCTTGAAGATTCTGTGATTCTGTGAACTCCTCCAGATGATGTTCAGGCAACCAGAGTAATGGATCTTTCTGACTTTGCTGCTTGTAGACAGAGTAGATGACAGGTCCCCACTTCTTCAGGGTTAAAGTTCAGTCAGATGACTACAAATCATGACACAGCTCCTGCCACCCAGCCCAGAGAACAGTCCACAGACCATTTTATTTTCTAGCACAGACCATACGCTCTGCCTAAGGATATAGGATTTCAGCAGGTGCCTGAGTATCATGCACTTGGCTCCTTGCAAGAGCTATCCCTTAGTGCTTTTCAAGATGTTCTGAACATTTTTTTTTCAGGCCAAATACACAAACACACACACACACACACACACACACACACACACACACACACACATCCTTTGATGAAGGCTGGGCTAGGCTCCCGGAAGAGTACAGAAGATAAAACAGGAACTGAATTACTCTCCAACCCTTAGACTCAATATCAACACTTGAACTTTTTCAGTTCTCAAATGCATCTGATTGCGTACTTTAGGATATACATACCTAGGATAAACAAATGTGTAATAAATAATTTTCCTGACCAGATAAAGAAAATTAAATCAAGGAGGTGAGTGATGAAATAATTAAGACTTAGAGCAAGACAACATCTGTTCCTCTTTATGGGACAATTCAGAAAGATGCTTAATCATATGCTTAACATTAAGAATATACTTCAGTTTCATCAAAGTCAATTGGACTTATGCTTATGTTAATATTAGATGAATAAAGATGAATCTATACATAGATTCAGACTTTGTAAGTTAAAGTCTACATTGTCATTCCAGATGGCATTAGACTAATACTTATTATTAAGAGTATCCTGAAGAAGAAAATTTAGGGATCTAATAAAACTGTTACACGTTTTGTTCCAGAAAAATGAAACAGAAATCTATTTACTTGAGAGGAAATATATGGAGAAAAAAAATAATGTAGCTAGTTAGTAGAATAAATATATAAACTGAATTCTCATTGACTGGTAATTCTAAAGTGATTTCATTATATTATTTATATATTCATGCAATTTCATAAAAAAAAAAAAAATCACATCCCGTTTCACATTTCTTTCTCCTCGATATTTCCTTTACTTCACTCTCTTATAAATAAGTTATCATTTTATATTTTCTTTCCCACAATTAACATTCATTATAAATTTCAAAACAATATTTGTGGAATATAACAGTTGTACATATTTTTACAGTTTTCAATACGTGACCTGATTTTAGCCTCAGAGCAGCAAAGATATATAAAAAAAACAAAAACAAATAAACAGAATAAAGCAAAAAAGAAAAAGTTTTAAGAATCCAAAAGTTACTTTTTGTTCAGTTGAGCAAGTTTTGAAGGGCAGAGTAAATTAACTTGTCAATTTTTAATGACAATAAGGATTTTTTTTTTTAATTACTATATTACTCTAAAATTACCTGTAAAAAGCCCTTCTCCAAGGGTTAAAAAAGTTTGTCCCTTTACAAGTGTGGCTAGAAATATTTTTAAAAGTTTATGGGACGTATTGCAGAACTCTATGGATTTTTGCAATCTGCATCAATGGTTTATTAAACTTCTTGTATCTTCTCAGATTCACATCCCTGCAACCTGAACATGTTCATCTCACTCTTCAGTAGAGTGTCTTGTACATCTTCCTCCTCGGAATTGTGCTATGAGAAAGATAAAGATACAACTCAGCTATAGAATCAACCCAACTGAGAGACCAATTCCTAAACAAGAAAAGTAAAGATGCTTTCCTTTAACTCATGTCAGCAGAAGACACATGATTTCTTCAACAGATAATGTCAGTGTGTAGAGTAGTACAAATAAATTAATGATCAGAAGATTTATAGAAAGCCTTTGCTATAACTGAGACTAAAATTCACAGCAAGCCTAACTAGAATTTTATAAAGCATAATTTCCTTACGTTTAAAGATAAAATTATGCAATCTAACAATAGACTTTAGAAATATTACCATTCTGATAAGATTAAGAATGACTGATCAGACTGATTGCAGAACCACAATGAGAATATAATTCTCTTTTGTTTCCTAGTTCAGCATCTTGCTGAACTGTAGGACCATAAGGCTTTCCTTCAGGCCAAATACTGATACTGTTTGTGTGGTAATCCATTCAGTCTCTCTTGAGTGGTTCTAGTGGCACTAGAAGGGGAATTTGGCTGTCAGGATTTGATACACATATAATGCATTTTAGGTTAAAGAACATATACTTTTTTTTTTTTTTTTTTTTTAACAGACACCCAGATTTAGACTATAGACATACACATTATCTTGTATCAGAGTAGTGCTGATCTGTTTGCACTACTGATGTATTCATTTTAATAGAAGGCCTATCTTGGTGTTGCATTATTTTATTTGTCAGAGAGGAAATTAGCACCAGATGGTGTTTTGCTTCTCCTGTGAAGCAGGAAAAAAAAAAAAAAAAAAAAAAAAAAAAAAAAAAAAAAAAAAAAAAAAAAAAAAAAAAAAAGAACCAGTGCATTTTGTACGTGGGTGTGAATGTCTGTGTGTTTTCTCATTTGAAAGGTAAGGAAGCAGATTATGACACTGACATTATACCACCATGACATACCAGTAGAGTTATGACTATCTGAAGTTCATGAAACACCTGAAACTTTTAGAAGATCAGAGGAAACACTCTGCTGCTTCACTCATGCACTTCTCTTCTTCCAAATACTCCAATTATACACTAGTCTCTCCTCAGATTGATATGAGGATGATAAGTCTTTGAATGTGTAATCATTCACAAATACAGAGCTTCACTTAAGAAAGTCTTATATTTAAAGCAACAATCATTAATTATGTTCTTATCCATAGAGTAAAACAATAGTCTGGTAAGTATTAAAATAACTATAAAAAAGGGCAAAATTAATGTAGAAGTTCCGTGAAACAATAGTAGAAATTAGGGCCAATTGTAAAGTACAAATTTCCATAGCAGAGTATGTCAAATACTTTACACAAAGTAGCCCATGCAGCCATGAAGAACACTTTTCACAGAGATAGGCTGTTTAAAATATTGTTACATATTTTATTAGTTTGTTTTGCCTGGAATTGGATGATCTATAGTTTAGTAAGGATATGACATCACATTGTTTCATTTCTGTTTGTTCTCTCATAGATAAGAACAAATAGGCACTTGGTTCTTGTCTTGCTTTCCTCTTTTTCATTTCACAAGGCTGTGTCATAATGCAGTAGTTCATAACATTGATTGGCACTTTAAAGATGTTTCCAAGGCTTTGACAGGTCAGTAGTATCCATTAACCAGCCTCAGTAATTGTGCATAATTCATATCTTGTTCTCCAAGATCCTCTAATCATCACCAGAAAAAAAAAAGAAAAAAAAGAAAAAAAGAAAAAGAATAATGACCTTTGAAAAGGTGAGTCGTGAGAATCACAAAGATGGAAAAGCTGCAGAACTTAACCTATCAAAACACATGAAGACTAAACATAAGCAGAGGCAAGTTGGCTTTATCACACAGAACACCCACACTATTTTTCAAAAATAAAGTCTCATTTTACCCTCCAAATCTCTCTTTCTCACACACAAGCACACACACAGAAGACATTCTCTGCTTTCATTTTTCTGCTTCTGATATCCACCCTGATGGTCACTTTTTCCTAATCTCCAACTCTCTATGCTGAAGTGTATTTTCATTCTCTTCAGTTACCTTATAAGCACACTCCATCTGAAATAGGAATGTGCTTGTCACTTCATCTGAAATTGACCAAGGCTATGAACTGCTGCATGTCCAGGACACATATAGTTTTGTTAAAGAGTTACAGAAAAGATTGAGATTGGAAGGAACCTCTGGAGATTATCTAGTCTAACCCCTTCCCCTGCTCAAACAGGGTCATCTAGAGCAGTTTGCCAAGGATCATGTCCAAACAGCTTTTAAATATCTTCAAGGATGGACATTCCACAGCCTCTCTGAACAACTTATTCCAGAATTCAACCATCCTCACAGTAAAATAGTGTTTTTGCAAATTCTCATGGAACTTCCTGTGTTTCAAATTGTGCCTGTTGTTCCTTATCCTGCTACTAGATTCCACTGAAGAGTTTGGATCTGTCTTCCGTACATACCTTAGACACTGTGAAAAATTGCCACTACCACCACCACCAAGTTTTCTCCACGCTGAAGAGCCACAATGATCTTAGCCTTTCCTTTTATGACAGATGCTACAGTCATTTAATCATCTGAGTGATTCTTCTATGGACCCAGAAGTAAATATACCCCAGTAAATTTATGTCTCTTATATTGGGAGATAAGCACTGGACACAGTTCTCCAAATGTGACCTCACCAGTGCTGAGTAGAGAGGGACCCATTGACAACAACTTTCTCCAGGAAGGCAAGGATGCTGTGGACCTTCTTTGCTACAAGGGCACATTGCTGGTTTGTATTTAACTTTCTGCCCACCTGGACCCTGGTCTTTTTCTTCCTATACAGATGTAAGTAGTTATTCTTTTCCATTTGCTCTGTACTTCTCTTTACTAAATTTCAGGAAGTTCCTTTCTTCCCATCTGTCCAATCTGCCCAGGTCTCTCTGAATGGCAGCACAGACCTCTGGTGTATCAGCCCAGATATCATTCTTTGTGTTTTGTACCACCAGCAACTCACAGAGAATCCACTCTGTCACTCTGCAAGTGCACTGCTAGTTATTGAACTTCTTGCCGCTGATCACAACCCTCTGACTCAGACTGTTCAGCCAGTTTTCTGTTCACCTCACTGTCCACTCACTTATCCCATACTTCACCTTGCCTAAGAGGATATTATGAAAGACAGTGTTGCAAGCCCTGCTAAAGCCAAGGCAGACAACATCCACTGCTCTCTGATCACCTCACAGATTTTTTCACTGTAAAAGGCTGTCAGGCTGGTTAAGCACAATTTGCCCTTTGTGAATTTATACTGTCTAATCTGAATCATTTTCTTGTCCTTCATGCATCTGGAAATGGTTTGCAGCATTATTTGTTCCGTCAATCATGCATTACATATCATTATGCCAAAGGGTAATCTATGGGAACTCCAGGCCCAGTCAAACAAGACACCAGGCTATTCCCATCCTAGCAAACTATATAGTGTCAGGAAGCATATTCTGAAAATGTTTAATTTAAAAGTGCAGTCTTAGGCTAAATTTCACTCCAGGCATCATGATGCTCTCCTTAAACAGTGGTTGCATTTGATTTTCTTAGAAATGCTTGAAGCTTAAAAAATAATTATCATAAACAATGCACACATAGTGGCTCTTTTTTTTTTTTTTCCCATATTGGTGATACTACCTGCATACATGAGCACTTCAAATGTTATCTGGCTTACTGTTACATTTTCTGGTGCATGCAACCAAGAAGTTATCTTCACCCTATGACTGACACACAGTAATATCTCTGATCCAGCAACTTTTTATGATTTAACTTACTTTATAACATTAAGAAAAGCATAAGAGCAGATGAGGAAAATTTTACACAAATATTAAAAATGACATGTACAAGGGCAATATGATGTATTTGCAGATAAAATAAATCTTCAGGTAGAAAGGACAGATAAGGTTGTTGCTAAATGAAAGCACTTCTTATGTAAGTGTGGTGAATTCTAAATCATGTGAACTGTTTTCTTAACATTTTATAAATTCCTGAATGACTTTTTAAACTTATGCTGGCAATTCCATAGTTTTGTGAAAATATACAGCAGGTTAAGATGGATCCAGAAATGGAATATTCTAATAAATTTGGACAGGCTTATGTATTTATTTCCAAGAAGAATAAATTTGATCGTAAGGATGCTTAAACATGATGATTAGGTTCAGTAAAGCAAAAAGCAACCAGCTTTGTGAAGCTATGTCTGACCTTAAATCATCTCTCTGATTATGGACCTTTTCCATAACGCTTACCCAACAGGTGGCATAGTTAAAGCAAAGTGTAAGAAAGTGTTTTCCCTGAGGCCAGACAGACACATTATTTTATGATCAGTGACTTTGTGGAATATGCAGCAGCTTTCACTGGAAGGTAAATCCCCTGTCAGTTATGATCCTATCACAACAGGAAGCAGACATTCTGGAGAGTTCAAAGAGATCAACAGAAGATCACAACACAGTTAATTTTGTGATCCAGATGATTATATCCCTTAGAAATACACACAGTTTTCCATCCAAAGAGTAAACTCCACCTCAACCCATCTTCCTTATCTTGTAAGGTGATAGCATCAACTCCCAAGGGCTCATATTTGCTACAGAATACTTTGCACCATGCTAGCAAAGGGCTGACTTCAGAAGTACTTAGGTGACAGTCATGCCTTCAGGCTGCACTTTCACTATGTATTCCACATTTGATATACATGGTATGTATGTCACAGAATCACAGAATCACCAAATAGTTGAGGTTGGAAGGGAGCCTTTAGAGATCCTCTAGTCCAACCTCTCTGCTCCAGCAGGGACACCTAGAGCATGTGGCACCAGGGTGGCACCAGGTGGCATCCAGGCAGGTTTTGAAGACCTCCAGAGAAGGAGACTCCACAGTCTCCCTGGGCCTGAACCCAAATTGCTAAATCCCAAAGTCCCAAAACAGTGCCTACAGAAAAACCATGCAAAATTCAGCTACTTGTGGACATATTATAGGCCTAAGCAAAGACCTGCCAAACTCAGCTGTCAATGCATACAATGATATCCTGTATGTGAGGGAGTAGCAGCTTCCTAAAAATCCATAAGTGACATGGACATAAATGAGTGATGAGCAAAGGGGGATAATCACTTCCCCATAATAGCTAAGCCTCTGCCCCTAACTTCTGTGAACCCTCACCATGCATTGACAGCAACTTTCATGCTTCCAGACTTTTAACATCTGATTTATAGGGAAGATATGCTATAGAATATGTTTTAAAGAATTGAATTTTAACCAATATAAAAATGTTGTTACTATACAGAAAAATCACCAAAAAAAGAGATATTTCCCAAAATTCTATTGATTTGCCATAACACTTTAGGTTGCAGTTTACCTTTTGTTATTCTGTTTTTATATNCCCTCTGGGAATCTGCTGTTCTTGTTCTTTTTCTTTAAACCACATCTTTGCTCTTATTTATCCTGAGATGATGATTTCCCTGGAATATGAATATTCCCCTCCTGAGTAGTTGGAAAGAAACTAGTACACCCATTGAAATGAATATTTAATGATAGTATTTATCACTACTTATTACTTTTTTTTATGGGAACACACAGAGGCGCAGAAACAAATATTAATTAAAAATACAAAGCTGAGGGAAATAAACAGGTTTATTTTGTTTAAATGGTAGAGAACCCTTGCAGTTTTTCAAATACCAACCTACACTGGCTGAGTTGTGTTCAGTACTTTAGGAGAAGATGCCAGAGGGAGCTCTCTTGCTCACATCTGGACAGGTGGAGCAGCTGCCAAACCTGCATCTCCCACTATCAAAGTGGTTAAAATGTTAAAAGATGGCAGATGGAGCCCTAAGGAAAAGGGCACTTTAAACATGTTATGGTTTTCTTCTTCCGACCTGTCTTAATTGCCTGCCCAGAGGATGCATGCTTACAGTGCTGCCAGCTCGCAGTATGACAGTGTCTGTTCTTCAGATAATTTGAATTTTCTGTTTTTCTACAAATGACACAGCTCTTAGAAATAAATGATTACAGGAAGACATCAAATTTTGTTAAGAATGAAAATTACACATTAAAAAAAAAAAAAAAGAGAGAGAGAGAGAAAGAAAAGGAGAGAAATATTTCATGCTTGCATTTCCAGGAATTAAAAGATAGGGGGAAAAAGTCTTCTCTATAAATAATAATCTAGTGTATCAAGTGTATCAGTAAAATAGTAGTCACAATCTTGCACCAATTTAGCTTAAAATATTGAAAAATGAAATATAGAAATATTGAAAATATTGAAAAATGCAAATATATAAAGATATTTGTTGGGAAAAAAAAGTTTGAATTAGAATAAAAGAGGTTGAAAGTAAATTTATTAAGCCTATACATAGAAATTGAAACACATACAGCAACATCCTGATATGGAAGAAAACAAAAGGGAAGTTAGGTAGTGTAGATATTTTTCCCCTTAACAGCTCAATTTTCAGCCTATAAAAGGATGTGAGAGGGCTAGTATATCCCTAACATAGATATTTTCTATCATCAAGGTGTCCTTATTCAGCCTACATTCTATCACTCAGCACTGATGTTATTAGGCTTAAAATACGTGGATATCGTAAAAGTACAACTGCAGATGTTCAGATGATGAAAGCAAAACCTAAACACATTTCTTGTTAAATAAATGTAAAGCAAATTGAAGGTTAGCAATGCAAAAATCTTATACAATTAGGAATTAGAATAGACATCCCAAAGTTTCATCAAAAGCACATTATGAAAGTAGTTTTGTTTTTTACTATGTAACTATCTTTTCATCAAGCTCATGTAACTGCAGCTTGTAGGTCAGAAGGAAGGAAACAAACCCTGAGATGCAACAGAAAATATCCTTGCTAGCAAATGCTGACAGCTCTACACACAGAGCAGAAATGAAACTCACTGTATCATCTGTTTTGTACTGGTTGATAACGTTAAAATAGATACATAGTTGTTTGATCCTGTCAAATCATATTAATGCAAACAGAAACCAGATTGAATATGTAGTTTTTAGATGTTCTTTTATGGTAGTAAACTACTATTAAATCACTTTGGAAACCGTTTCAGTCTCCTTCATGGAACCTCTTACCTACCTTCTTCACAAGAATCATCGTTCTTGGAAGGATAATCACTGCTGCCGTTAAACTCCATGGTAAGAGAGAAATGTTCTATTTTTGTAGGTTGTGGTAGCTACTACACAGTCAGCAGCTGAAAAATGATGCTTGAAAGACTGCTGATTTTGTATGAATAAAGAAGTTTAGCTGCAATGCACCACGGCAACACAAGTATCGCTGTTCCCTTTGCCTTCTGGTCAGATAAGAGTTTCAATGTGACTCAGAGCTGAAAGTTTCTGCATCTTACTTCAAGGAGGTATCAGCTCAATTCTAGGGTTACACCATATCCTTCTTGATAAAAATGATAAACGGTAATGTTCAGATTTTTGGATTCCTAAGGAAAGATGCTATTAATTCGACCATATTGCACCCACCGAATTTGAAGAGCAGAAAGTACTTGGATATAAAGAGATGATTTTTTTTTTATTTTTTTTTATTTTGAGCTTATGTAAAGAACATGTAGATATCTGACGTTATAAAAGCAAAAATATTCCACTTCCTCAAATTGACAGGGAATTTGATTCAATGTTTTGAATTCTAGTAAGTATTCTTTTTTTTCAAGATGTCTCATGTTTAATATGGTAATACAATATTATTATTGCTAAGAGCAGGTCATAGGCTTTGTACTGAATTTGCAATACCTCGGGACTGAGTCTCACCAGACTTTGTCTGAACTTTACTTAATTTGCCTGGAATTTTGCTTTGCTTACATCACTTTTTCTAATTGATTTTTCTAAATGATTATTGGGGGCTAATTAGTTTTACTTTTGCTTATTTTTGCGTGGTCCAGCCATAGGTTACCACAGACTGCCATCACAAACACCTATTTCATGTCTAATAAGACATTTATACCTCTAATATAACGATGCAATATAGAGGCATACAGGTCTGGTGTGACAGCAGAGGCCTTGAGAACCGCAGACACAGCATACAGTGCAGAGGAGTCCAGGCATCAGATGATAAGAGATGAGCACTGCAGATGCCAGACTATAAATCACTCACCTGCAGTTCATGAAATGCAGGTAACAAGCTGGGCACCAAAAGAGCACAAATTTTATATATATATATATATGCGTAATAAATTCACATCTGATATGGAGCTGCAGACCAATGAAGAAGGACAGAAAGTGTAAAAACGTGTTAGCAAATATATAAACATATAAAATGTGCATTCAGTTTTGGCATAGACTGAAAGAGAAATGACCTCATCCAATGCAATATAGCAAATGATTTAAGTATGAAGTTCTTAAAACAGTAGGAAGGCCCACAAGCTTCAGTGGCTGTTTGGTCACCTTCTAATCCGTTTTACTTCAGACAGACCATTTACTGTTATATATACTGCACACAGGCAGTTTGTTTGTGCATTTGTCTAAGGGATCCTTTCTATACAATTATTTTGTAGGTATTTACCACAAATTAATACAGTCTTTGAGGTTGCTTTCATTGAATGCAGGCTAATAAGCAGAGGAAAGTCCATATTTTTGAAGAGGTAAAGTTGCTTAACTGCATCTTTGTTCAGCTCCTTCTAGCAACCCACCATCCTGCATCTCTTGAGAAACTCTGCTGTTGATCACTTTCAAATCTCTTCTGAGGTATCTCAGAATAGATTCATGTCCATCAAAATAAGGTCATGGAGACCTGCATGCAGTAGGAGTTGTGTCATGTGTAAGTTTTCTAGTAACCATTGAAAAGATATGACACTAGATGCCACAGTGTAATCATAGACCTTACTGTCACTTTCTCATTTTTGACTCCAGTGGGCTTGCAGAAACCCCTGCAGTTGCCTTCAGCTCAAGCCCAGGTTCCATATACAGTCTCTATGCCTTGGCACATTGTCAGTGGGACTGGCACTTTTTGAAGGAGCTGTTTGATGTTAGAATTGACAATGACATTTGAAGTGATGTAGGGAACACGAAATTGCTGAGAAAATCTGACATGTTGAGAAAGTGCAGGAAAATCCAGAGAAGCCCTGTTCAATAAACATGATATCTTTAGAGGCTTATGAAGCCAATCAGGTGATGACAGCTTTTCAAGAGAAACTCAAAAGGCATACCTCAAATCAAGGTCTCCTAAATTTACACTCCAACTATAGACATGATACAGCTATTTAAGCACAAACAAGAAAATATTTTTTATCACTAGCAAAAATATATGTTGTCCTCAGAAGTAGCTACAGTTGAATTACTTAATATGAAAGTTTAACAATTTTTTTATGCATAGATCCAGAATGAAGTATGTTAGAATATTTACAAATAGAAAAAAAATCCTTAAACATGAAGTCTTCTCTTTAAAATTAGTATTTCCAGTTATTAAAAGGAGAAT
>VZSG01001364.1:71715-90565 GCA_013398315.1 Nothoprocta pentlandii
TCTCTCTCTCTCTCTCTCTCTCTCTCTCTCTCTCTCTCTTTCTCTCTTTCTCTTTTTCTCTCTTTCTCTCTTTTTCTCTTTTTCTCTTTTATCATAACATGAGCTTATGGAATCAAGAATCATCTACTAATCTGTTCAGGAAGGCAGGCTAAGCAGTTTAATGAGTAGAGAGAACAGCCAGCTTGATCTCTTTGCCGGGCATGGCATTTGATTAGAAATTTGATAGAAAGGTGGACAGAAATCTCTGTCCATACCATGACTTTATTTATTTCTTCAATACCTCACTCAGTGCTGCCCCATTTTCAGTTGTGCATCAGCCACATAACAATAAATAAATAAATAAACAAGCAAACAAATAATGTGGTCATAAATACAATTTTCCTCAAGTGCTTTTGGCAAGTAGATGTATTGCTGGAATTGTTATTGTTTCCATTATTGCAGGAGCAAGGATTATCTGTAATGCAGTAGATTGCGGAAGTGATGAGCTCTCAGCAATAAACAATTCTGCATGTGAGGAAATTTTTGATGATTCGTAACAAGTGGAGAAAAGAAGCATTAAATAAAGCTACAATCAGGTTATCCACTTGAAAAAAAATATTGTCATTGATAACAAATTACATCTTGAATGAGTTTTTATGAGGATTTTAAGCCCTTGTGCCATGAATTTGCAGAAAGAAAGCTTGGAAAGATATATTTTGATTACAATTATCCGATTCCCACCAAGTTCATTAGTTATGAAGTCAGCTCATCAGTGAACAAAAAATACTTTGAAATTCACACGGCAGGCATTTCAAAGTTTGAACAACTTTTTTTTCTTCTTTTTTTTTTTTTCCTTTGGTGAGCTAATCTTGTAGAATAAATATTTCACAGATAAAATCCCTTAAATTTTGGAATTTTCACTAGCTTCACTAGTTTATCTGGTTACATTTGTTCAATAATTTACTCATTTTCGTTAATTTTCTCAGGTTAAATCTGTGTTTGACTTGGACTTATCAGCCACTCTGTGGGGTTCATTTGCATATTTGTTTTCTCTTAAAAAAAGCAACACATTAATTTCTTACTTGGTTTAACTTTTCTGTTATTCCCTGTGGAACTGAAAGAGACAGTTGTGTTTACTGCTGAACAGCCTCCACAGAAATTGATGATGTACTATTCATTCAACCATTTATTTACTTGCATCTGTTTGGCATCCCCACCATCTCCCAATTTTGTGAACTAATTAATTCATATGACTTTAATTCTCTCTGATTATGTGTTTCCATTTCATGCAAACAAGGACATTTGTCATTATTAATTTTAATGAATATGATATTTCATTTAGAATAATGTAAACATTAACCTAAGTTAAAGAGTAGTTTTCTAAAAAAGAATTTTTTAGCAGATTCTAGTAGCAAGAAAGAGATTAGTGACGGAAACCAATGGAATTATATTTCCAGAAATACTGGGTGGATGATTGCTTTTTATTCTTAAATTACTTTTTTGGCTAAATTGTTTTCTGCTTCCCATTACATCTGGACTTGGCAATCTGTAAATCTCAACTGTGGCTTTTGCTACCACAACACTATGTTCTAATGGGACTGGCCTACAAACAGGTGATATTTTTCTTTGTAGAGTCCTTATCAGCTGCGAAATTCTCCGTGTAGTCATATTTTATCTGTCACTAAATAAAGCTGATATATTCCTTTCCAAGTCACTATATGCACAAACTGTCCTCTTAGTACTGTACTATCTTCATTACACAGGAATAACACAAGTTGAATGAAAGAAGTGTAAGTTTATTAGAATACAGACGCCTGAACTGAGATTCACCTGTTTAATCCTTGAAATATCTTAGCATCTATATAGTAATTTAATTTATCTGAAACAATCGTAACAGGTAATGCAGACATTGTCAGTATTTGTGATCATTTAAAAAATATAACTATTTTCCTATTGTAGTAGGTGTACACAAGGTGTACACATCATGACATGCAAAAGAACAGCGTTCTTGCTTATGAACAGCTGTTTTACAGAAATTGCTAAACACAGTAAAGCACAAGGTTTTTTTTTTTTAGAAACTGGAATAATGGGTGGAATGGATAGGGGTAAATACGTTTTTATCCTTTGTGAAGGAAAAAAATCCTTTTCTCCTGATCAAAATTATAATTTTTATTCTTTTTTGGCCCACCTATTGCCATTTAGCTGTGGGAGAACATGCAAGCATAAGCTGAAGAGCAAAAGTCATAAATTAGTAAATGACAGCTTTAACTTCCTAAAAAGCATTAATTGGATGGTATTTTCTGTTTGTTTTCATGAGATTGCAGTACAAATCCTATGCTTACAAAGGAATTTGAGGTTCCCTCTAAGAAAAGCAGTATATTAAAACACTATTTACAACACCTTAAAAAATGTAGGAAGTTCTGCAGAGGGTTTCATGTCCTACTGAGCAAATCCTTTTGAATAATATTAGAACATATCATGATACTAGCTTTTAAGTAGAACTCTCCACTGGAGCCAAATTCTGATTAAAATTTGATGGTACTATTTGGTCTATTAAGTTCTCACTAAGCCAAATGGAATTTTCTAGGACTTTAAAAATGAGATTCAAATCCTAATATAATCATGGACGGTGATCAGGCTGGATATATAGGATATATATATATTCTAATCTGGTGTTAAATGATGTGATTCCAATGACTTCCATAGAGTTGTGTTAATCTGCTTCAGCTCATGGTCCAGTCACAGTGTAATAGTACTTCTCACCAGCTATATATTATTTTGAAAGGTATGAGTATTATTAGACTACCACTACAAAAACACAGATCTGATTGCTGAATTCCTCAGCTAGTAACGCTCTACACATATATGCTTTTAAAACGGAAAGAAAATATTTTGTGATATTAAATGGTATGAATTTAGGCTTGTCCTTCTGTGCTAATGGGTTTCATTCTCTCCTGCAGTCATTCAAGAGCAGAAAATCCCTAAAACTGCAGGGAGTCTGTTTAAGTAAAGGGTGATTCCAGTGTGACTCAAGCTGCCATAACTCCTGCTGCATTCTATACTTTACTGCATTCTACCATACTATACTGCATTCTACTTCTATACTTAACAAACGGGCTGCGTGGAAGAAATGCAATTAGGCTGCAGTTTTGGCAATGCTTTTTTTTTTTTTTTTTTTTTTTTTTTTTTTTTTTTTTTTTTTTTTTTTTTTCCGGGGGGAAAAGGGAGAGAGAAGTAAAAAGAAAGACATGGACTGTTCCGTTATACAATTAATTTCTCTAAAATATTTAGCTATATAACATTAACGTTTATAAAAGCTGATTATGCATACTGTGTGCTCACTCGTCTCATGTAACTAGCAGTAAAGCTGGTTATTTCACTCCCTACCTATTGCTTGTTTTGTTTGTTTGATTTCAGACCTAAACACAGCAATTCATCCCAGGATTTCTTAACAATGAAAGGACATGAATTGTCAAATTAAATTATTCAGTCTGAGATTCCCACAAAACAAATCTTTTGGCAAATTTTTAAATCATTAAATCATATTTTTGGCCTTTTTATTTTCTCAGTGCTGGGGCAACTGTGGAGAAATCAAAGGAGCTGCACACGTGTCAGAATAGTCAGTAGGAGAGCAATACCTGGATCATTACTTGTGCTGTGTAGAGAGTCAGTCTTCCAGTGGAAGGAAAGATTGAAGGTGCAGTCTGATGATTTTACATAGAGTCAAACCTAGGGGCTTGGACACTCTGCTTTTCCCGCTAGACAAAAAAATGCTCTGAAGCTCAATGTCATTTATGCCAGCTTAACCTTTGTCCTTGTCCAGTCTTCAGACTTAAGGGAGAAAATTACTGTTATTCTCATCCACTCTGAAAAATCATTCTATGATTTGTAGAGCATAAAGGGATAGTGTAATTCTTTTTATGGATAAAATAGAAAATAGTTTTGATATGTGCTTCCACTGTCTATCATACATAACATTAAATTATTTAGACAAAATATTTCTGTCATGATTGAAATATGAAATTCAAAATACCAAATTTTCAAAGGCACTTAATAAAGATGACTAAAGTGGTGGAATTGTGCTATTTACCCCAATGCATTATAATCCTAAATCATTTTACCTTTTGGATAGCAAACACTACCCAGACACCAGCTGAGGAAGATAATTTCCCTGCAGCAGCATCTGATTCACTGGCAAACTAGGCAGTTTCACTGGCATCTTCAGCCCTTCCTGTAAGTCTCTCATATCATTACAGGTGATTTTTTATAGGTTATTGTGTCTTTCTTTCTGTTAAAAGGTTTTTTTTAATAATTTGTTCATTATATTAACTTATTAATTATCTACTTGCTGTGCATAGGAGACCTTTGGAAGTGCTCAAAGTAAAAAGAAAAATGTGATTACACATTTCTGTGGGATTTCTGGTTTGCTTCTTGTGTTAGTGGAACTATTCAGAATTCAATAAATTCTTGTCTGAAGGTGAATTTTGAAAGAAACTTAAAAGCTGTCTGTGTTTTTAGTATAGTTTTAACTGGAAACTGCAACCTCAGGTCTGAATAGCAGTATAAGTTCATTACTATCAAATATCAAAGCTTTTTAATCTTTTAAAAAGAATTCAGATGTAACTACATATAATGGAAAAGCTATCTCCTTAAATGCTGTATAATTAAAGCAAAAGATTGCACTACTAAAGATAATTAAGGGTATTACATTAAGGGTAATTGTGATTACAGCTCAGAATTATTGTATCACTGCCAGAATCCAGGAAGTGAAAACAAATAGAACTAAAAAAGGCTAGTCTGAAGTATAAATCATTAAGAATACAAGAATAATCTGATAGAGTTAGATCAAGTATCATCCCAGCTGAGTGTCCTGTCTTTTAAAATAGCACAGAGTAAACGCCCAGTGGAAGAGTGTAAGAACAGCACAGGCAGGTATATTTCTCCAAAATACTTCCTAAGATGTCAGTCAACTCTTTGCTGCTCAGAAACTTCTAAAAGTGAAAAAGGTTCCTCTGCATTTAATAATTCTCTTGTCTTGGCTAAGATCTCAGTTCACTCAGTCTCTCACATGTCAAATGTTCCAGACGGTTAAACGTACCTTACGGGCCTCCACTCTCATTTGTAGATATCATTTCTCCACAATCATCTGTTGATACTTCTCTTTCAGTGGGGAGCCCTACAACTGGACACAAAATGTCAGATGCAGCTCTGTGACTGTTTATATGGGGCAGTAGCTGCTTATCTCAGTCATTGACTATGCCCTTGCTGAGGTAGCTCAATTTGCATGACCTGATGTCATTCGTGAGTTTGCCAAGGGTGATTTCTATTTGATCATTTGTCCCATTGCAATGGGCCATGGAACCATCAGGGCCCCCCCCATCAATTGGCCATGGGCTTGATGGGACTATTTGTCCCATCATTGCTAACCCATCACTGCAATCGTTTTTTTTTTCACTTTCCTTGTAGACCATCTGTCCATTCTATACTTCTACAGTGTGGTTATCAAGAGACTGTGAGAGTTTGTGTCCTAGTGCTCAGGGACCTCTCTTGATCACCAGGAGCTTTCAAGTATAACTGGTCTCACTTTGGCATTGGGGGTTCCATCAACACTGCCAAATACTTCCAGTCTCATCCCACGAACTTGTAAACGACCAGGTTATATCTGACTTAGTCTCCTCTATGTTGAAGAGTATCCCTCTCTCCTAAGCTTTGGCACCATGCACCAAACCCTGGAAAGCCCAAGACCTGGAAAGCTTAGTAAAAGAAAGTCTCTCTGCCTTTCTTCTAACCTTTCACACTAGATGACTTGTTCCATTCAGTGCTGAGTCGATGATAATCCAGAGATGATTTATAAACTGGAACATACTCAGAATCTGTGTATATAAATCCATTCACACACACCCTGCCAAAATAATATTTGAAGACCTTGCTTCTTCTTTCAGCAGTCATACATTCACTCTTTAAGTGTGGAAATAAATTTCATTTTGTTTCAGCAAAAGCCTGTAAGTAGAAAAGTAGATTCTAATTCTACAGATTCTAATTATTCATCCAGTGAGTGAGATATTCAGTAACTAACAGAGATTAGAGAAATGTAGTATATATATTTTTTCTAGTTTTCTAGCCTTACAGAACTAATTTATATATAGGTTCTTTATGATATTTGTTATTTAGTATTTCTGTATAATCTATTATTTCAACTACCCTTTTGATTCTCCTGTTATCCACCTGTGTGTTTGGAGATATCTGACATGCATAAAGACCTAAATATCAAACTTCAAAAGCACAGGGCTTTCAAAAGCTAGAACCAGATCAGAGAGCCAGAGAAACAGTTGGTCCTTTTCTGTTTGGCCACCCTGCCTGGTATGCATGGGACAACAAGAGGAATGTGAACATCTTTATTCCATAACATTCTGTGCATTGTGGTCATGACTGTATAAGAAGGGAAAATTATCTGCCCATCTGTCCGCTTGAATGTTATCTAATATATTTGAAGTGCAGAAACCTTCAAAACCACACAGATGGGATCTTTCATCCATTTCTAACTTGATAAGGGATAAAACAAAGCATATAAATATTAAAGGCCTGCACATCAGTTTGTATGAGTTGTTCAATTTCCTGGAACATTCGTCTGAAAATGAAACTTTATATTGGCTAAATTCTTAGCTTGGGAAGAGAAAGTGTAATTAAAAAAAAAAAAAAAAAACAGGATGAAAAATAAAGAAAAATGGCAATATACTTAAAAATGCAATACGGGGTTAAAAACAATGATGAATCAGAAAAGATGAGGATAAAACATTTAAAATGTTGAGATGTTAAAAAACTAGGGTTTTCTTGTGTGTGTGTGTGTGGAAATTCTCACCCAAGCCATGACTAATCTAATCAACTGTGAGCTATGAGCAGTATTAACCTTAAGACAAGTACAAGGCCTTACATTAAGCTGCCTTTTCATGTTATTGCTCAGGGCAGTGAACCACTACTGGCAAAAGATCCTTCTGGACAGGAAAGAACAGTGGCAGCAGATCTCTTTAACTCTCTGTTCTTAGGCACAGACAGTTTGTAAATAGGACCACACTATGTATGACAGTCACAGCAGACTGGTACAGTGGTTATTAATTCCACCTTCCTTTTTGGGGAAGCATCAAATGTTTTCGCACAGTGAGTGAGAGAGGATAGTTGTCTTGCAATGATGCATGTGTGTGAAAAATGACAAGAAATCCTTCACAGGGGAGGTGAAGTTTCCAGAAGTGAAACTAATCCAAATCTCAGTGCACAGAAATCAACAGGATTCATACGCAGAACAGCATAACATACTAGTTCTCTTTTCATTTCCACTGTCGTAAACAGGGGAAAAAAAATTCTCCTCTTGAAGTTATCAATTCCATAAATAATATTCAACTAGAACTAATCATAGGATGTGGCCTGGTGATAAAATTTGTATGTTTCATTTATTTTGTCTAAATAGGTTCTTACATATGGTTGACTAAGATTCCTTCAAGAAACACTAGTTTAAGCAAAGCATGCTGCTTCCTGAGACACAAATGTTGCACATATTACAAAACTGAACTATCCTGAAAGCAAAACATCTTTAACAAATTTAGAATGTCTCCAGATTCTCCCAAATTCATTAAAAATAACAGGCCTGAACTGAACCAGAATAGATTTTTTAATAATTACCATAAAAAAAAAAAAAAAACACCAGATTCTACTACTAAATACTACTAAATAAAATAATCATTAAGAAAGATGATTTACATCATTTGAACGGGTTGCTTTTGTGCAAAAAACAAATCAGAGGTGTTTCTAGCTAAGAGTATCACCTGTAACTGTCTGAAAATATTTAGATAGTTAAGACAGTGTGGTTAAAGAGGTGAAATTCTCATCAGCCACCCTCAAATCCAGAAAGTGGTTCAAAAATTTGTTGGATAGCTCATGTCCCAAAGGTCTCTTTTTACTCCCATCTCATGGGGACACTTAAGTGTGGCTAAGCAGGAAAAATACAATGAGAGATACCAGCAGATAACAGAATCAGAATAAGTAAAAACATGTTTTTCTGTTACCATGCAGACAACTATTTTAGATGTGATCCTGAATTAGGTAAGGGAACAAAGAATACAAATTGTTCTCCCTTAATATATGTTTCTTTGGGATTAAATACGTCACTATGGCACTATAAACTCATCATATTGCATGTTTTAAGATTACATTTTAACCCAGGAGACCTACAGTTTTGGAAGCTGCTCATCATATTAACTAATTTCTGTGACCGAAAACTGATTGTTTTAACATAGAACAAAAGTTAAGAACATTTTTAATTGGGTCAGATTAAAGATGTATTTTTTCCCAATAGAGGGAACTCTGTCAGAGATAGAATACTTCATTTTTTTTTTTCTGATGAGTCAACATACTGTTCACTAGACTTTTTTTTTTTTTTTTTAAATATATATATATAAATTTATTTTTTAGGAACAAACATCATGTACCCACTAACTTTCAAAAAAAGGAATATCAACTAATTTTGGGAAGGATCAGGCTTGGAGAAAAAATATGAACAAGACTGTAGTCATGCAGAAAATAGATGTATCTTTATAATGAGAGTAATCTCCATAAACTGGAATACTTCTTAACTTTAGCAGACGTGTTGTTGAAATATGATCCATTTCCCTTTTGTCTCCTCTTACGCCTTTTGCCTGTCCTCCTCCTAACACCAGTTGTGCTATTCACCTGATCCTTTCATTAAGCTGATACAAGTTGTTAAACTGACTGAAAAATCATGCCACAAAAAGTTTTCAGTTTTATGGTAGGCTTAAGATATAAAGGGTCATAGAAACACAAGAGGGAAGGAAGGCACAGAGGACATTTTCTCTGGAGGCAATAGGCTGTTTGACTGACCTAGCTATAACATGTAATGTCATCTTAAAAAAACTACAACAGTATTTGCAGGATAAAAAAAGGATAAAATGATAATGGAGATTGGTAACACCATTAGCATGTCTATTTAATTTGATTTCTGCAAGCAGGAGTAATGAGGCTGAATTCACAACAGAAATACAGCATCTGTAAACAGAGAAATAGGGAATATCATAATTAATGAACAACTACTCAAATGTCTCAGTCACTCCTGTATGCTTTTTGGATATCAATCCTAGATAGATTTTGCCATCGCCAGTCTTGGATCCTTAAAAAAGAGCCTCAAACTGCTGAATTTGTAGTTCCCGGTCCCTTTTCCATAGCCCTCTTTGTTCTACTGGGGAAGTGGGCTTGTCTGAATGCTAACCCTTTCATTTAATATCCTGCTGCCAGTTTCTCTATATTTCACCTCTGGTATATGCTGGCAATCATCCTAAAGGAATGTCTGCTGGGACCCAAACTGTTCTAAAATTGTAAGAAACTTATATAGTTGTCTGCACTTCACATTCTGAGGCTATGACATAGGCAGATAAGATAAGAGGCTCTGGACATTAATGCTCCTGACAGGAAATTTTCATGTCATGCTAAGATGCCCTTTGGAGAATTTGCTTATGGATACAGGATAAAAATGTCCAGTTAACCTTCTGTCAGACTCTCCTAGGTGAAGTAGATCTATAGTCAGTGACCTGGAGGAAACCGGAGATACCGCGAAGCAAACTTCTCTGAATCCAGCATATTTTCAAGTCCTTCCAGACACTGGATTATCACACTGTCTTAGTACATTTAACCTCAGAATGTCATTTAGATCTAGGATTAGGGCGCTGAACTGCTTGTTCAGCTAAAAAGCTACTGTTTAAGGCATATTGTGGAAAGGAAGATTTGCAGATATTCTAAGTACATAGTACATATTATACGTAGTTTGATTTCTTGTCTATTACCTTTAACTCCTTAAAAATTGCAATGGATTTTCAAGCTTAATTCTTGTAAGCTAGTAATTTTATTTCTTTTACCTTAGCATGATCTGTCTTGTAGGTAATTTTAATGTAGTTTTTAGTGTAAAGAGGGTGTTGTGGGCTGAAAACAAGGAATGTTTTACAGCACCAGCTTGCTAGTTTTTGGTATGTCTGATCACAACACCTTTTGTCCAAAATACACATCAGAAAGCAAGGAAAGCCTTGGTTTAGTTTCCTGAGCAAGTCTGAGACCTGCTTACTGAAGAAGTGTCATATTGACATTTTCCGGTTGCCAGCATTAATTATTAAAATCTTTGGATGTATATCAAACTAATCTGGAACATGCTTGAATCTCAGCAGGATTGAAAACATCCAATTCTATTACATTAATGTAATCAAGAAAAAAAAAAAAGAAAAAATAGTAGTCTGTAAGGGCATTTGTGAAGATATATAATGAAAATAATTTGATATTAACTGCAGCAATTTGTTGATACCATAATACACTATATGGCTAATCTACATATTTAGCTCATAAGATGCTTGATCTAACTACAAAAAAAATCTTTTCCACACATTTTAATACTTAGATTTTATTCCTATCTAAATAAAAACCTCAAAGTTGCAAAAAATATATAATTTGAAAGTTATGTTCACTTAGCATATTTAGTATTAATAAATAGTAAAAAGGAGAGTAAAACAAAACCTGTCTTTAACTTTTAGTTGTAGAACATTATTCACTATTAATACCCTAAAATCTGTTGAGTGTTTGCTTTACTTTTCCTGAGTTTCTTCTTCTTCTTAGTTTATAAATGTAAAAGTTTATGCAGTACATTAACTTGTAATACTTAGTGAGGCAAAATTCACAGAAAAGATAAGGGTAGTTATGAACAACTAACATTTTCAAGACTAGGCCCATAAGTGACATCATTCAGTGTAATATACCACTGCGGCCACAACATCTGACATCATTATCAATACATCAGATGCTTCCTTTCTTTGTTCTTTGTTCAATGCCTGCAACTAGTAGGCACAATATCATACACACATTGATCCTTTGATTTGAGTAGCAGCATCACTGTACTGTTAGAGCATTTTAGAGGAGATGTCAAAAAATTTTGCTGGAACTGTACTAATGATTGCTGTTTCAGAAAATTATATTGCCGACATGCATATATTCTGAAACGGAATTTAGAAGGAATAGTCCTTGGAATTCTATAAAATCAGATACCTCTGTAAAATGAGATAAATATAAAATGAGATAAGCATAAACTAATGCATTATGCTAAAAGAGAATAAATGAAAAGATTTAACTATTGATTGTTTTGTAGGACTTAATCTGTCAGCACTTTAGCTCTTTGTCTTGCTCTCTCCTGGAGTACCCTCCACCAACTATCTAAAGAAAAGGCATAACTCTCCACTTTTTGAACTGTACTTACATGCTGTGTTCTTTGTTCTGACGTATATTTCTCCTGTACTAAAACCTGACACTCTATTGTTGGTCCTAATGCTGTGGAGAAGTGTAACAGAATTTAAAATGTCCTCACTGGCAACTGCAGGGGATGCTTCTTAATTAAGAAATGACACAACAGATGGGTTAAGGAAATACATGAAAAAGACAGATACTGGAAGTTTGAGACCAAAAAAAAGTTTTTAGTTTTTTTTTTTTTTTTTTTTTTTTTTTTGTAGATTTGTTATATATACACTACGTACACTTTGCAGCAGAAAGCTATTGTCCTACTAGAACTGGGAGGGAAAGTATTGATAATGAATTAAATATGCAATTTAATAATGTAGGATGCCCCTGATCTTGGGCAATGATTCTATGAGAAAAGAAATTAAGGTCATTGAGATATTTTGCTTATAACCCTGATGCTTTGTTCTTCAAGTTAAAAAACTGCAAACACATAAAAATGCATTGTGCCTGTGAGATTTTATTCAAGGATTTATACTATATTTCTCATTTTTCCAGTTCTGACAACACACTGAAGTCATAAAGTTTTCTTATGAAGATTTTTTTTTAAGCATTACAGAAATAATAGTTGTTCCTCACTTCCTTCCTCCTGAGAAATCATATTAATAGAGCACTAAATGTACCACAGGGAACACTGAATTCCATTTGCTGCTATTAGTTGTAAATATATACTGATATTTATTTTTCCAGATCAGTTGTTATTTCTCAAAGGAGAAAGATAATTGAGAGATACAATACTGGAAATGTTCAGCTCACTTCACTGCTAATGAAACACAGTGTGGGTAGGCACATATCCTAAGGTGTATTACATTATAACCCTGAGAGGATTAGTGGGTTTATAGCAGTTACTGGCAATATTTCTACTGATGTCCACAAGAATATTATACAGCTATAAATCTGGAGATGTTCCACCAAAATCAAACAGATTTTCTTTGATTCATACCTAGTTCCTAGTAATTTATCCTTAGTGCCAAAATTCAGCTTGTTTCTATGTATCTTAAAAAGCAAAGAAATGTTGGTATTCACAATCACAGAAACAATACTGTAGTGTATATGCTGCTAGAATCATAAAGAAAAACCTATGGATTTTTAATTTGCATAAGCATAATAGAGTATTACCTATATTTTATTATTGAATAAGCCAAATCAATTGAATTACCATGGCTTAATGAATTATCATGCACCAGTTAAGCTCTAATAGCTGACTACCTTTGCTCAATTACCTCACTTCAGTTCTGAAGTAATTCACTTTATCTTCAAATATCATTAAGTTTAGTCAGCAGGCAATAGTTCACTAGGATATGCTAAGGTACCTTTCAATGTATGACCATACATTACCTTTCAATGTATGACCATTTAGTTGCAACTGACACAAGAAATTATTCTCTAATCTAACTTGCCATAAGACAGTTTTGAGAAAATTTGCGCTTCTGTCTATGCAGTGAATCTATAGACATAGATTTGCAGTTGATTAAATTTACAGATTATCAGGGTAGAAATTTGCTGAGAAAAATTTTGCAACCATGCACAAATTGGCATCCTGTTCTGTACTTTCACATAAACATGACTTATAACAGAACTGAAAGAATAAGAAATGTACAGCTAGCCCTATAAAATCAAAGAACTCACTATCTTTCTTCCCAAAAGCAAAAATGTATGACAGATTATGGGCAAGTCCCTTGGTATCACTATCAAGAAATAAGTCCATTTTTTTTTATTCTCTTTAAGAGGTATTTCCTTTACAAAGTGGGGAAGAAGGTGCTTGGGGAAGGAAAAGAGGTTGGAAATGAAAGAAAAATGACAGTCCTATGACAATTATACCAATTATCCCCTCATTTCACACACAAAAAAATCTTTCTGCTGAGCAATGATTTATTAAAAGCGGGCTTCCTGAACACGCAAAGACATTTTACTTCAAATATAATTTATAAACACTAGCACTTTTTCAAAATTTGCTGAGTGTCATAATTTCTATGTTATAATAATAGCTGCATAATATCCCTCCTTTTGTTTATTTTGTCAGGTCAATACAGTCAATTTCAAATAAACATTTTAAATTTAGAATTAGGAACAAATGGGAACTTGCATCAATTACTCTGGTAGGCTATTAGATACCTTCCACCTATGAGGTCTCTGAGGCCCCTATTCTAGAAAGTGTTCTAGGATGAGCTACCAGCAGTGCATGAGGAATGAGTCAGTGCTCACTTCAAGACTTTGACCTCAATAAGTCTGTAGGATCAACAGGCTGCATTCAAGGGTGCTGAGAGAACATGTCAATGTCAGAGTAAGGCCATTCTTCATTAGTTTTTTAAAAGTTACGTATCTCAGGAGAAATCTGTGATCAGAGGAAAGTAGAAGTTGCAGTCACCTTTTGAAAAAAAAATTAATGGACATTCTGAGGAACTACAGGCAGATCACTTCAGACCCTAGGTAAATCATGGAGCAAGTCCTCTTCATAGTTGTTTCTAGGTATATGAAGGAGAAAATGTGATTGCAAATTCTCAGCAAGGATATATCTAGGTCTTGATTTGTGAATAAGGAGAGAACGGATGTCATTTACTTTGGGTATAACAAAACTTTTGACACTCTTTCTCTATTGTAGATTCATTTATCAAAGCTGTGTTGGAATTGTCTGGATGTATGGACAGAGAAAAAAAAAGATAGAGGAGGGAGAAAGAGGAAAGACAGAAAGAGGAAAGAGAGAGAAAACAGAGAGGAATAGAGAACAAGGAAAGGGAAGAGAGGAAAGAAGAGGGAAAAAAAGAAAAAGAAAAAAAAAGAAAAAAAAAAGTAGAAAAAAAAAGGAAACGGAGAAAAGGAGAGAAAAAAAAAAAAAAGAGAGAAAAAAAAAGAGAGAAAAAGAGCTGAATTATTAGGTTAAGATGTCAATGGCTAATGGGCCACTGTGTCATAGATTTAACATCGTTACCTTAGACCTGGAGGAAATGGCAGAGTGCACTCACCCATATCAAACTTGGAGGTGGTGGAGCCCTGGACAGGGCTGCCATCCAGAAGGACTGAATAACAGAATCACAGGTTGAGTTTGGAAGGTAACTCTAGAGTTCATCTAGTCCAAACTCATTGTTCCAGCAGGGACACCTAGAGCTCATGGCACAGGTTCCCATCCAGGTGGGTTTTGAAGATCTCCAGAGAAGGAGACTCCACAACCTCTTTGGAGAGTCTATTTCAAAGGACCTAAACAAGAAGTGTAGGCATCAGCAACCTTATAAAATTGAACAGGAATTAATGCAAAGCCATGCTCCCAGAAACGAACTCCAAGATTCTACGAATTTCCATAGAAAGTATGATGGAAAAATGCTGTTCACTAATGCTCAGTTTGCTGTCAGAAATGACAACCCGCCTTTTCTTATAATGTTACATACATACATGGCCATGAAAATCCACCCTTGGGACTGTCATCTACTCTCTCTGTCCATGTGCCTGGTGGCACTGTATTAGCACAGGTCTGGACCTTCAGTTCCTCTTTGACTTATGTTGTAGAGGATATTAACAAATTCCTTACATAGTCCCCGTAACATGAATTCTGTAGGATATTGAAGAGCAGCAGCCAAATATCATTGCAAAACCTCTGCAGTGTATTTACCTTCTTCAGTGGATATCATGATCTTGCACTTCAAATTCTTAGATGATTCTTAGATCATAGATCTAGAACAGAGATAATATTTAGCTTGATTCAAATAGCTTACATATGATATGAATATCTACTTTCTCTTTTCTCATCATTACCTGTGCTACTATTGGCAATCAGTTAGAAAATGACAATCTTAATGATATCACTGTGTATATTAAAAAAAAAAAATCTGTCAAATGTACATTACACTTTTATAATGACCAAATATAAATTTCAGTGTTTCAGCTATACTAAGTCATTCTTGACATATCATATTTAATTGCAAACTTTTCGCTAGACTGATGATAAACAAAAGTTAAGCATGTTATACATGCTTATTATGGTTAAAAGACAACCACAATAACTGACAATAACTGACACAAATAACTCCAAATAACTACTACAAATAACTTCTTTGACAGTAAAGAAGACAAAGTCAGTAGATGATAAGAGCCCACATTGTGCCCAAATAGTGTTGAGTGAATTAGGAAGAATTACATTAGGAAGATAAAGCCCCCTATTAACTTTTTTTTTTTGCGTTTTGTGCCTATGGCAGTATGGTCCTTGTCTACTACTGCCGCATTTGGAAGTTGCAAAAGCTATTAATTTGAGGGTGACTTAAACTACATTTTCTTCTACAAAATATCTCTTTCAGAGAGACAATTTTAAGACTCCACTCAGTCCACGAGTGTAGCTGAGGATAATAAAATTCATTCACCATTAACATGGATTTTGTAAAATCCTCAAGTTTTGGTGTCTAGTTGTCTGCAGGGGCACAACTGATGAACATCAAGCATTTTCAGTAAAATATGTCTTTTCTGTGACTAGTATAAGAAGGTTATTACTGAGAGTTCTGAAAGTCAACCTGAAAGATATATGGAGAGAAACCAAGGAAGAAGTTTGTATTTGTTAGCTTAATTTATCTGTACGGTCTCTTTGTCCTGTTCTATAATAAAAAGTAAAGTCAAAGGAGAAATAATAGTAATTCCAATCTATGTCATTTAAAATCATCTGAAATCTTTTTAAACTTGAGAACACAATATCCTCACTTTTATGTCGATCCAGAGATCATCTTCCTTCCACGAATGGAAAAGCAAAAGCATCCACCAAATTACTGTAAGCTGTGATGAAATGACTTCTCATCCTTTTAACCAGCAATGTTATTATGCAGAAGGTACTCTAATAAGAACCTGCTAAATATCTGCAGTAAAGGAGGCCCACAAAGGACAGGAAAACAAGAGGACTAGAAATGCATTTCTGTGAGCAAAAAGGTTTACGTGCAGTCACTCTGGACTCTCCCTTGCTAGTGCTAGTAAGAGCAGCCCTGCTGGCCAAGTCTGAAAAAAAATAGTTATTCTCCATTAATGTCACATCAATTGTTGGGAGGAATTTAAAAAGCTATACAGAACATATTTCACAATTGTATTATGTGCATTTAAAAATAACCATATAAAATTGCTACTGCAGTTCTCATTTGAGAATAAAGGCTGCCAAATTTAATGTGCATGATGTACAGAACAGTGACTTCTAGCTGACAAAAGCTAAGTAAATTTCCTACTGTGCTTAAAGCCAGGAATGCACACTCTTTTAGCTGGCTTTGAAATGTTTCTGCCTGGGGAGACTTTGGATCCTATTCAAGGACAGGCAGCACATGCAGACACACTCTCAGACCACAAGTGCAAAGACTGTTTCAGTCTGGTCAATAGGCATTATCCTTTGACTCTTACTGTATTGTTTCCCCAATTGCTACAGCTCAATAAAAGATTTTTTCTTTCCACCACCGTCCCTTTGTTTTTTTCTAATTTGCATACTTCTTTATGCAGTGGTCACTGCCTAACAGACAAAGGGCTGATTCCTGGCCCCTAAGCAACTACCTATCTATTGATTTTTGTCTCCATATATCTTTGACTCAAAGAAGAAATTTTTAAAGTTGTTAAAGATAAAAAGAATAATAATTTTATTAAGTTGCCTGTTTTCATTTATACTTCTTATGGTGCTTATATATGCAAAAACCTCCCACTTCTTAAATCTTATGGGACTAAACAGTCACTGAATAAAATGCACAGCAGAGAGGGAAGTAACATTATTTCCCCAAGGTATTACGATGGTGGTCTCCCTATACCCCTTCAAATTACCGATGCTTAGAAGTACATTTTATTACTCCCCTGAAATGCCTGTACACCCATGCATGAAGCATGGAGAATAAACAGGAAGAACAGCAGATCTGCGTGCGATCCCTCGGCATGATCTCATCGCAATTACGGAGACATGGTAGGATAGTTCAAATGATTAGAGTGCTCTCTTGGATGGTGATGTACATTTTAGGAAGGACAGGCTGGAAAGATGAGGTAGTGGAGTTGCTTTTTATATGACAGAACATCTGCAATGCATGAAGCTCAGTCTAGGGGTGTGTGATGAGCAAGTTAAGAGCTTGTGGGCAAGGATTAGAGGGCAGACTAACGTGATGTTAGCCACAGTGTGGTGAGTGTTTATTACAGGCAACCTATCAAGGTGAGGAAGATAATGAGGCCTTGTGGCGTCGATTGTTCCAAGGAATCACAGGCGACCATTTGTGGGGGGGAACAAATAGCCGCTTTCAGGCTGTAACTCTTCTCTTTTATCCATAACACCTGACCAGACCGTGTGCCATACTCGCAATAGTCCAATCACCAGAAGGCGCGTTGCCTTTTGCCTAGTGCCTGTCTTGCTTTATGGCTCCTCCATCTTGCCCACCTTGTGGCTCCTCCCCCTTCCTGTTCCTCCTTCCCTCAATGCCTCCTTTTTCCTCCCTCAGACTGCTTCCCAGTTTAACCCTTTCCCCAACATCTCCCCCTTTTTTGTTTTATTTCAAGTATAACCTTATTTATGCTGTATGCTAAGCTTGGCCATGAGGTGTTCTGGATCAAGAGGCTGCATCCGGTTCATTTCTCCAGTTTGTCTTTGATGACAGTGATGTTCTTTGTCTGGTTGATGGTGTAGTTGTTAGTGGCCGTCAGTTCACACAGGTAGATGCCTTCGTTGCTGGTGGTGAAGCTCTGCAGGTGCAGGCACCCCAAGTTCTCGTGCATGGTGACACTGGCCCAGTTCCGGTAAGCTGTGAAAATGCATCCTCCCTTAGCAACACAGCAGCATTAACTCCATGCAATTCTGGGTCATGCAGGTTATCCAGCACCTTTGTATTTGCAAGCTTTTTGGCCTCTTGCATTACAGACATTTGCATTGGGATTAGGATTAGACGAAAAGCCAACTGAAAATCACTAGGCACCCACCAATTATCTATAGCCATTCCTCTCAATAATTGTTGTACATAAGGCGACCGTAAGCCATAATCCACGACTGCCTTTTTTAGATCTTTCAAGAATGCATATTCTATCGGTACATGTCTGGGGCGCCCTTCTGCGTCCTGCATTACTGGGTACCCTGACAAAGCCTTCAGTACTTCCTTGTCTCCCGCCTTCTACACCTCCCTTTGTAAATTCGCAACATGATCTCATGCCTCTCCCTCATCTGGGGGATACGCAAATATCCCCTTAGAATCCTTTAAACTTTCTTTCTCTATTTTGTCCCACTGTGGATCGGGTGTGAATCCGTCCCGTCTCCTCGGGTACGGTAACTCCTCAGTCATCATACCCAAACAGCAGGGGGACAGAGGTCATGGCAGGAACCAAAGGCACCGGCCTATCTCCTTTTCCGGTATACTGCCGTAATGCCTCGTAAGCCGTGCGCCAGGGTCCCAGCAGGCGTTTAGCTGTCTGGTCATCTCGGGTAGCCCAATCCCACAACACTACCCCAAGTCCGTCCCAGACTAAATCATAGACTGTGGCAGTGCTCAGAGCATTACATCTTTCCACCCCCCCATTCAAAAAGATCCTTCAATTGTTCTTCAGTGATGTCCCCTTTTTTATCAGT